>JASVEL010013993.1:0-104117 GCA_032618575.1 Nicotiana noctiflora
AATTGGAGAGGTGGTGTATATGATTGCTTTGCCACCCAGTCTATCAGGAGTTCATATAGTGTTTCTCGTGTCCATGCTCCGGAAGTATGTTGGCGACCCATCGCATGTGTTGGACTTTTGCACTATTCAGCTTGATGATGATTTGACCTATGATGTGCAGCCTATAGCTATTTTGGGTCGTCAGGTGAGAAGATTGAGGTCCAAGGACATTGCATCAGTTAAGGTTCAGTGGAGAGGTCGACCGTGGAGGAGGCCACTTGGGAGATCGAGCGGGAGATACGGAGCAGATATCCTCACTTGTTTGAGTCTTCAGGTATGTTTCTTGACCCGCTCGAGGACGAGCGTTTGCTTAAGTGGGGGAGAATGTGATGACCCAGCTCGTCGTCACGAAAATTACCACCCGGTTACCTTGTATTATCATGTTTTATGCTTTTATATCAGTGCTAGAGTATATCGGGTGAGTTAGGAGTGATTTGGATTGAAAATGAGGCATATAGCCTTTTTGATGGAAGCTTCAATATGGAAATTCAACATGGAGTTGACTATTTAGTTAGAGTGCTCGGAATCAGATTCTAATGATTTGGTTAGTTCCGGGAGGTGATTTTTGACTTAGGGGAGCAATCGGAATTGAATTTGGAGGTCTGGTGTAGAAATAGGCTTGAATTGGGTAAGGTTAAATTTTGGCGAAATCCGATCAGTAGGTAAGATTTTGATCCTTGGGTCGAAATGGAATTCTGACAATTTTTGTAGCTTCGTCATGTGATTTTGGATATGTCGGCAAATATTTATGTTATTCGGACGTCGTTTGGTCGGGTTTTTGATTGAATGTTAGTTTCGGGAGTTTAGAGTATGTTGGTCATTTTCGTTGGGGTCCCGGGGGCCTCGGGGTGAATTCGAACCATCATCCGGGCACTTTTAAGCTATGAAATCGGCAGCAAATTGCAGCAGCAGTGCAGCAGGGATTTGGCCTTTCCGTTCGCGAGGCTTGAGTCGCGTTCGCGTAGGCTTGGTCAAGTTGGTCATCGATTTCGCGTACTGGATGTCACGATCGTGTACTGGATATCACGATCGCGTAGGAGGGGTTTGGGATGCATCGCGTTCGCGTCTGGGCATGTCGCGTTCGCGTAGTACAAAAATCTGGCGGCTGTGGATTTTTTCATCGCGAACGCGTGAAGCGCGTCACGTCCGCGAAGGGTTAGCCTGGAAAGGCATCGCGGACGCGTGGAGTTGCACGCGAACGCGTAGAGTAATGAGTCTGTCAGTGAATTTAATATCAGAACACAGCCCAGTCGCGGGTTTAAACATAAAACCTCCATTTTTGAGTTCTAGAGAGAGGAAATCACGGGAGATTGCTGGGAATTCATCGGGTATTCGTCGGAGGTAAGTTTTATGGCCTAATTACAGCATTTTATCATGAAATCTTTGGGTATTTCTCTGTAAATGGAAGATTAAAGGGGGATTTTTGCCCTCGGCCTAAATTATAGAAAATCACTTATTTGAGTGGGCAAATGGAGTCCGATTTTGGTAAATTTTATAAGCCTAGACTCGTGCTGATACGAGGGTTCCGAATATATGACTTTCGTAAATTCTTTAGAAGCGTACCGAAAGTCAGGTTTTGGCAACTTTGTAGTTTTTGGTGTAAATTGAGTTGTTTTGACTAGGTATCATCCCATTGGCCTAATTTGATGTATTTCTACTATATTTGATCAGATTCTACGCCTGCAGAGCTTGATTCTCGTGGCAAGGGCATCGCGGATTAGTCGTCGAGCCGAATTGAGGTGAGTAATGGATGTGGGTGATGACCAGCGGGTTCGAAACCCCGGTATACCACTTTGTCACGCTGTATAGCGGCGAGACACACACTCTCTTGTGAGTGCTGGGTCGATTGTGATTCGGGGACTATGGCTTAGTCCGACCTGTTGATATTATATTATGATATTGGCTATTCTTGAGCCGGTGAACCTCCTTCTCGGATGGTTGTGTACATTTATGGGCTGTGAGCCAGTTATTAGGATCCTGCGAGGATCGTTATCATTGTTCCGTGATATTGACATGCTAGTTTTACTACCGGTCTGTACCTACTACTGTTATCATGATTTTTCCAATCTCTGGAACTTTGAAATACCGTTTTCAACTGAAATGATAAAAGAGTTTTCAAAATTACTTTTGAGCCTGCGAGGTTGCATTTGCATATTAGCTGACTGGTAGTGGATCGGGTTGCGCGCTGCAGCGTATATTCTTGATATTGTGCTTGGGCTGTAGGAGCCCCTGCGGAGTCTGAACCCCCACAGTGAGCAAGGGTACCCAAATTGGATCGGGCTACACGCCGTAGCGGTCATTTCATGCATTGCATTGCATTTAGCTACATCTGATAGCTGTTATACTGTGTTGTTGATACTTATTGGTACATTACTGTTGATATTGAACTGTTACAGGGTATTGATTACAGCTTTACATAGTGCTATATTGTGATTTCTTATCTACGTTTTCTTACCCCTGTTCATTACCACAGAGTCTGGCAGTACTCATTTTACTCCCTGCACCTTGTGTGCAGATCCAGGTACCTCTCAGTAGACCTGATCCGGTAGCAGTTCAAAGGCATATTTGCAGGATAGTTGAGGTAGCTGCAGTATCCGCATAACCTGACTTCCCTTCTAGCTGTCTTTTCTCTTTGTATTGCTATTTCTTTTCGCACTGAGTATCTTTTAAACACTATTGTACTTATGATTTCTTAGATGCTCTTGACTCTTAACCCCTCGGTCTATGGGGAGTTGTTACTATTTGGGACTTGATCCCCGTATTGGTATTCTGTCATTATTGGTTTATTTTTGTTATGCTTAAATTGGATAAAGTGAGCTCTCAGCTCCGTGGATGTTGTTAATTGGTCGGGTTGGCCTAGCAACGTGCTGGGCACCATCACGACCGGGTTTGGGGTCGTGACAAAAATGGTAAGTACCACTACAACGATGGAATGGTGTTGAATGTGAAAATACGAAATTTGCTGAATTTTATGGTGTGCATGGCATAGATAATAACTTTTCTGCACGTAGGACTCCACAACAAAATTGTGTAGGTGAAAGAAAGAATAGAACATTAGAAGAAATGACTATGACTATGCGTCTTTCGAGTAAACTCCCTCATAGTTTCTGGGCAGAAGCTGCGAACACTGCATGTTACGTCATGAATAGGTGCATGACCAGACCTCCTGTTGAGAAGACTCCATATGAGTTACTTAAAGGGAGAGAGCATCTTAGGGCATTTGGATGCAAAATGCTTTTTGCATAATAATGACAGACTCCCTAGATAAGTTTGATCCCAAAAGTTATGAGGGAGTATTCTTGAGATATTCTTCACATAGAAAGGCTTATAAAGTATACAAAAAAGAACTATGTGTGTAGAAGAAAGTGCACATGCGGTTTTTGATGAAAATATAGCCCAGGCTGAAGCTACACCAGAAGAAGGAACAGATGATGGAACAAGTTCTTTTATCTAGGGCAACCTGACATGGGGAACTAAACAAAGAGGTACTGTATCTAATACATCAATGGAACCTGTCCATGAGCCTGTTCCCCAGAAACAAAACATTGGAGAAACATCAAGTGGAAACCAGTTGGTTGTGAAACCTTACAAGTACCAATGTTCTCATCCTAATTTAGAATATTAATTTAATTAAGCATTTAATTATGCTTTGTGAAAAATAAAAAATGTACCTGGGAAGTTGTACTGCTAGAGCAGTGCTACTAGCTGCGTCTGAAGCTGCAGGAGGGGTGCTAACACTCTCGCTAGCTTCAGAAACTATTTCCTGCTAAAAGATTTATATTTTTATTTTTAAAATTAGTAAAAAAAGGACTAATAAGTATATATGGATAAAAACATAAAATTATTCTTAGCTTACTTCGTTTGCCGGTCTAGGCATGTCAACTGGACTAATGCTAACTATCTCAGTAGCAACTTCCTCCTAAAATTAGTATGAAAAATTAGTTCAAGCTTATAGAAAAAATAAAAAATAACATGATAATTATTCATAACTTACTTGATGTTCTGGCCTAGGCATGTCGAAAATACACATGCTACCGATGTCAAATATACCTATGTCATCACTATCAGTAATAACATCCCTGTAAGTGATAAGTGTTAATTCAAGATTCTTAGAGGACAATTAGTAAAACGAATTTTACTCAAACAAAATATATCACCAAAATATGATTCTTTTGATACTTCCTTACACTACAAGGTGCTCAACAAATAGCGTAGATCATGTTAATGAGAAATGATTGACTTTAGTATGATTGTAACACTTCTTTTTAACTTTTTGCAAACTTATAGTATTATTCAAATGTAAAAGGGAAGGAGGCTTGGACAAATATACAGTCTCATTTCTTTGTAATTATGCTGAACTAATATAGAGGTTGGATCTCAAACCCGACCCCGACTACAATGGTGATTCTTGGAAAGGAAAAATTAGGGTCGTTACAGATAGCGGTACATTGTAGCACGAATCAAAGACTTGTTACTTTCAGAGTAAAAGTGGAACATATAACATTAGCTGGAAGGTTGATGAAGGGAATAGGCTATTTTAATTTGGTGGGATAATTGGACCTGTAAAGGGTCAATATTCCATGTTAAGGAGGTTGACATATGCTTTGACGGAGGACAAATTAAAGCCATAGGGTATTCTATCACCCCAAATGTCCTTTTTCTCCTGTACTTCTGCTCATGATACTTTTAGAAAGAGAATGAACATTGTTTCTAGATGCAGGGATCCAACTGCAGATCATAGTCTCACTGAGTTGGTTTTATTTATTAGTATATTGAGTAGATCTGTTATTCGCAGTGTGCTACCAATGTTTTGGTGAACTGTGTAGATCATAAAAGCCTAGCTATTGCATGCTGGTCTTTAGTGGCTAGTGGAGAGAAGAAGGAAATTTGGTAGTAATAGGTATTATTATTATATGGAATAGGTTTTAATTTGCATGCGGTCTAGCTATTGTAGTAGTTGGTATTTGTCAATTATGGAGGATTTTTTTTATTAATTTCATTTCCTATTTCTTAAGATCTCTAAGTCACCCAAACTCAAGTCAAGTTACGTATTAATTAGGTAATAAAATAATTAAGCAGTATGATAGTTTACAAATGTACCTTTCATGCTGTGAAAACATGTCGAAAATGCAGATGCCACCGATTTTGAATAAGTGATCACTATCTGCAACATCCCTGTAATATAAAAAACTATACAAGTTAGTTCATAAGATAACTACACTTTTGAGCTATATTCCTGATATAGAAGAAAGTAGCCTTTAGCAACTACTACGAAAGTTATCTCTTAAGTAAAGGGTACTACTCCCTCTGTTTCTGTTTTTGTGAACCTATTTTTTTTTTGGTCCGTTACAAAAAGAATGAACCCTTTCTGAATTTGTTAACCATTTAGGTTAAACTTAAAACTCTACCCTTAATGAGAATTTTTTATAACCACACGGATACACTGGGCCCCATTTGGACTTGTTTAGGACCAAAAATTCAAAAAGACTTTATTTTTTTTTTAAACTCTGTACCCAATCAAATAGGTTCATATAAATTGGAACGGAGGAAGTAGCTAATAGTTCTATAAAAGGTTCTCTTGATAATGAACACATTAGTAAATTGATTTTTGCTCAAACTATATGGAGAAGTCATTATTCTTTTATATTTCGTTTAACATTTCCAATGTCCTAAGATCTCTAAGTCACCCAAACTCAAGTCAAATTACGTATTGATTAGATAATAAAATAATTAAGTAGTATGTTAATTTACAAATGTACCTCTCATGCTGTAAAGACCTGTCGAATATGCAGATGCCACCGATAATGAATAAGTGATCACTATCAGTAACATCCCTGTAATATAAAAAACTATACAAGTTAGTTCATAAGATAACAACGCTTACTCTGTAATTTGGAAATTGCTCTAATAATATAGCTGAAGCTAAGACAATACTAATAATTGTGCATTAACAGTGGTTTTCGTGATTTAATAGTGGAGTCGGACTCAATGGTAATTATAAGAATGATGAGTGACTCTAATTCAGGATCCTGGCAAGTTAACTATATTACTAGGAAGATGAAAGAACTGAAGAATCAAACCAACTTTCTATTTCACACACAATTTAACTCTTCTTCGTAGAGTTAAAAGCTTTTTGAATAATGACATCAAAGGAATTCCCGCGTTCCGGATCAAAGCACAAAAAAAGAATGTGTTGGCCCAAGTGAAGGTTTGTTTTGAAGATTGACAAAGGATGCACAAGCACGAACCAGGTCCATCCCTCCAGTTCCATCCGTTGTGTGCATACAAATGGGCAGATCCGAGCATGTGTGATGCACGTGAAAGAAATAAGCTTAACTTGATATATTTGATATCTCCTTATCGAAAAAGTTGCATAGTTGATAAGGAGAATGACTTCTTACACAAGAGAACACTATCCAAGTTATGGAAGGAGTTGAAATTTGAAATCAACTAGAACTTTTCCACCAAGGAAGAGTAGCATTAGAACCTAGTTAGTTCTTCATCTACTAACTTTACAAATTGCAGGATGTTCTCACATTACAGGTGTTGCACAAACGCATAAGTTAAACGTGAATTGAGAGAAAAATAGCCATGCATTTCATGTGTGATTCAAGTGTGTAAACCTAAATCTACATGAATAAGATAGAAGAATCAGCATCAAGTGTTTGTCTTTTATACTAGTTCAATTGTAATAGGTGTTTTCATATTGTAACTTTCAGCTTTATCTAGAGGCGATTGTAATAGGTACTCAGAGTATTCAAGTTATAGTTAACTTGAAGTTGTCACAATAGTTAGAGGTTGTTTGCCACAACGGGATTTGAGTAAATCCTAGGTTGACAAAAGTGTTTTGTAAATGCAGTTTTTAGCTCTATGATTTAGTTGAGAGTTTGGGAAAATCCTACTAAGAAGTAGGTCGTGCGGTTTCACCTTTTGAGTCAGGTGTTTGTCACGCAAAATACTTGTATTTTTTGCTTTCCTTATTTACTATTTCTACAATAGTAGGTTCAGGAACACTTAGAAGAACCAGGTCCTTCCATAATCAGTTTAAGCAAAAAATTGGACACCACACAAATCACCCTCTTGTGTGGTACTGAAAAATAAACCATCAATTCATATCAAAGCAGGTTATTCTTGAAGAGGCTAACACCTTAGGAACAGATCAAGATAAGCGCACCACTTGGAAACTGGGAAGAGCAATCCACTGATAGGCCTCACTCTTTAATGGCCAGTGCTGCTCTTGGTGGAAAAACAAGATGAGAAATCACATCAACGGATAATACTATAAGCTATGGGATATTATCACTGATGGTCCCTAGCTACCATGAAGAAGAATGTTGAAGGAGTAGATGCGCTAAAATCAAGAGTTGCTATACTAAGGACTTGAGGAACTGAGAAAAGAATGCTATGGCCAAGAAATGTCTTGTGTGTGGACTTGGTCCAGACGAGTATAACATAATGCAAAGATATACCACTGCTAAGGAAATCTGAGACAATTTACAAGTGGCTCATGAAGGAACACCTCAAGTGAAGAGGTCCAGAGGAACACTGCTGTATTCTCAATATGATAATGTCACCATGAAGAAAGGGGAAACTATCCAGGAGATGTATACAAGGTTCACCATACTGACAAATAAACTTAAGTCTCTTGGAATGGTTATTCTTGAAGAAGACAAAGTTCAGAAGATTTTGACAAGGGTTCTTCTAGTCTCTTGGGAAAGCAAAATCACTGCTATTCGGGAATAAAAGAACATTGTCACTCTTATATTGGATGAGCTAATTGAATGTCTCACTGCCTATGAACATAGAAGGCAACCAATGACGAATGATGAACCCAACAAGGAAATGAGCCTGGCACTCAGAATCATTGAAGGTGTTGATCTAGAGGAGGATGAAATGTCGATGATCACAAAGGACTTCAAGAAGTACCTAATGAGAAAAAATGGTGCTTCAAGAAGTAGAAGCTACAGAAAACCATGAGTTCGTGAAAGAAAAACCAATGAGGGGTGTTACAAGTGTGTGAAGACTGATCCCCACATTAGAAACTGCACTCATTGGGAATTTGAATTGAAGAAGGATGTAACTGAACGAAGGAACAATAAGAAGGAACATGTTCAACCCAAGAAGAACAAAGGATCGATAATGTCTATAGTTGCTGCCTAGAGAGAAAGCTCAGATGAGGACTCAAAGGATGAAGATTGAGATGAAAAAACACTTACGGAAATTGGAGAATCCGATGAGGAATCTGAGGTAAGTGCAAGATTAAATTTTTGTCGAAGGAAAGACCATCTGAGTTACTCCTCGATTTCATTGATGAATTTGAGGATCTAAATAATGAAAAGGAGCAACTGTCTAAGGTGCATGTGTTTTTTAAAGCTAAGTTCAATAATCTAGAACTTATGGCAAGTGAAAGTGATTGTAAAAATGCTGAGTTAAAGAACCGGGTTCTTGAACTTGGCACCATTATCCGAGAGCTAAGATCTGAAACTCCAAAACTAAAATTAGGAACATGTGAAAAGAACGTTGATCATACACAACTCACATTATAAGAAAACCTAGGAATAATGAAAGACGAGTTATACAAAAGATATGAGCACATAAGAGTCCTTAAGGAGAATCTAAGAAAGGTTAACCACCAGCTAGATAGAAACTATAAATGGAATAGGTCCTCCAATGCACTTTCATGGGTACAAGAACACCATTGTAGCGATAAGAGAGGACTTGTCTACGGGGCCCCTGCACCTAAGTGATATCCCAAAATCAAGTACCTCACACTTCCTGAGAACAGAATCTACACACACTATGCTAAAATTGGTCACTACAAAAGTGAATGTAATGCAAAATAAAAGACTAGTTAAAAGAATAAAATATTTGTTCAAGGGAAAAGTAGGTTGTCACGATGGGCCAAAAAGAATTTGAATCACCATTTTGCCTATAGAAAGGGATCCAAGCTCGTTTGAGTTCCTATGACAAACCCTGATTTCCTTTTGCGGGTACAAGTGAAGGGGAGAAACCAAATATGGTCCATGGATAGTGGCTTCTCAAAACATATGACACAGGAAGCAAGAATTAGTTCCTTTCACTTGTGGACCTTAAAAGAGGTAATGTGCCTTTGAAAATGGGAAGAAAAGTGAGATCATCGGGGTTGGAAAGGTAGGTAAGACTAATTATAACTCTATTGAGAATGTCTACTTGATAGATGACCTAAAATACAGCCCAATCATTGTATCACAATCATGTAATTGAGGCAACTAGGTATAATTCACCTCTACAAAATATTTTTTGATAATTCTTACCACTGACAAGATTGTTTTGAAGGGAAACAGAGTAAACAATATTTACATTGTAGATCTGTCCACAGTTTCATAATATGAACTCACTTGCTTAAGTGTGCTTGATGATGATCCCTCCTTTGGCACAAAAGACTAGGACATGTCAGTCTAAGTCAACTCAGCAAACTAGTTTCCAAGGACTTGGTGATAAGACTCCCTAACATTAAGTTCAAGGAAGACAAAGTTTATGAGGCTTATGTAAGGGGAAAGCAAGAAGGATCCTCTTTTAAAAGCAAGAAAATGGTAAGTACCACTAGAACGATGGAATGGTGCTGAATGTGAAAATACTAAATTTGCTGAATTTTATGGTGTGCATAGCATAGTTAATAACTTTTCTGCACGTAGGACTCCACAACAAAATAGTGTAGTTGAAAGAAAGAATAAAACATTAGAAGAAATGGCTATGACTATGCTTCTTTCGACTAAACTCCCTCATAGTTTTTGGGCAGAAGTTGTGAACAATGCATGTTACATCATGAATAGTTGCATGACCAGACCTCTTGTTGAGAAGACTCCCTATGAGTTACTTAAAGGGAGAGATCATCTTAGGGTTTTTTGATGCAAATTCTTTTTGCATAATAATGACAGACTCCCTAGGTAAGTTTGATACCAAAAGTTACGAGGGAGTATTCTTGAGATATTCTTCACATAGAAAAGCTTATAAAGTATACAACAAAAGAACTATGTATGTAGAAGAAAGTGTACATGTGGTTTTTGATGAAACTAACATTCTTTCTGAGAGACAAGAACATGATGATGAAGCTATTGGGCTGCTAAGAAATTTAAATGAAAATATAGCCCAGGCTGAAGCTACACCAGAAGAAGGAACAGGTGATGGAACAGGTTCTTTTATATAGGGCAACTGAACAAAGATGTACTGAATCTAATACCTCAATGGAACCTGTCCATGAGCTTGTTCCCCACAAACAAAACATTGGAGAAACATCAAGTGGAAACCAATTGGTTGTGAAACCTTACAAGTACTAATGTTCTCATCCTAATTTAGAATATTAATTTAATTAAGCATTTAATTATGCTTTGTGAAAAATAAAAAATGTACCTGGGAAGCTGTACTGCTAGAGCAGTGCTACTAGCTGCGTTTGAAGCTGTAGGAGGGGTGCTAACACTCTCGCTAGCTTCAGAAACTATTTCCTGCTAAAAGATTTATATTTTTATTTTTAAAATTAGTAAAAAAAGGGACTAACAAGTATATATGGATAAAAATATAAAATTATTCTTAGCTTACTTCGTTTGCCGGTCTAGGCATGTCAACTGGACTAATGCTAACTATCTCAGTAGCAACATCCTCCTAAAATTTGTATGAAAAATTAGTTTAAGCTTATAGAAAAAAATAAAAAATAACATGATAATTATTCGTAACTTACTTCATTTTCTGGCCTCGGCATGTCGAAAATACACATGCCACCGATGTCAAATATACCTATGTCATCACTATCAGTAATAACATCCCTGTAAGTGATAAGTGTTAGTTCAAGATTCTTAGAGGACAATTAGTAAAACGAATTTTATTCAAACTAAATATATCACCAAAAAATATTTATTTTGATACTTCCTTACACTACAAGATGCTCAACAAATAGCGTAGATCATGTAAAGGAGAAATGATTGACTTTAGTATGATTGTAACAATTCTTTTTAACTTTTATGCAAACTTATTGTATTATTCAAATGTAAAAGGGATTGAGGCAAGGACAATTATACAGTCTCCTTTCTTTGTAATTATGCTGAACTAATATAGAGGTTGGACCTCAAACCCAACCCCGACTACAATGGTGATTCTTGGAAAGGAAAAATTAGGGTCGTTACAGATAGCGATACATTGTAGCACGAATCAAAGACTTGTTACTATCAGAGAAAAAGTGGAACATATAACATTAGCTGGAAGGTTGATGAAGGGAATAGGCTATTTTAATTTGGTTGGATATTCCATGTTAAAGAGGTTGACATATGCTTTGACGGAGGAGAAATTAAAGACATATGGTATTCTATCACCCCAAATGTCCTTCTTCTCCTGTTCTTCTGCTCATAATACTTTTAGAAAGAGAATGAACATTGTTTCTAGATGCAGTGATCCAACTGCAGATCATAATCTCACTGAGTTGGTTTTATTTATCTGTATATTGAGTAGATCTGTTATTTGCAGTGTGCTACCAATGTTTTGGTGAACTGTGTAGATCATAAAAGCCTAGCTATAACATGCTGGTCTTTAGTGGCTAGTGGAGTGAAGTAGGAAATTTGGTAGTAATAGGTATTGTTATTATATGGAATAGGTTTTGCATGCAGTCTAGCTATTGTAGTAGTTGGTATTTGTCAATTATGGAAGATTTTTTTTTTAATTTCATTTCCTATTTCCTAAGATCTCTACGTCACCCAAACTCAAGTTAAATTACGTATTGATTAGGTAACAAAATAATTAAGCAGTATGATAATTTACAAATGTACCTTTCATGCTGTGAAAACATGTCGAAAATGCAGATGCCACCGATTTTGAATAAGTGATCACTATCTGCAACATCCCTGTAATATATAAAACTATACAAGTTATTACATAAGATAACTACACTTTTGACCTATATTCCTAATATTGAAAAAAGTAGCATTTAGCAACTACTAAGAAAGTTATCTCTTAAGTAAATGGCACTAGCTAATAGTTCTATAAAAGGTTCTCTTGAGAATGAACACATTTCTAAATTGATTTTTGCTCAAACTATATGGAGAAGTCATTATTCTTTTGTATTTCATTTGACATTTCCTATGTCCTATGATCTCTAAGTCACTCAAACTCAAGTCAAATTACATATTGATTAGATAATAAAATAATTAAGCAGTATGATAATTTAGAAATGTACCTTTCATATTGTGAAGCGTCAAAAATGCAGATGCCAGCAATGTTGAGTATGAGATCACTATCTGTAACATCCCTATAATATAAAAGACGATACAAGTTAGTAATAAGATAACAACACTATTGACCTATATTCCTGATATATAAAAGAAAGTAGCCTTTAGCAACTACTAAGAAAGTTATCTCCAAAGTAAAGGGTAATAGCGAATAGTTCTATAAAAGGTTATATTGACAATGTACACATTTGTGAATTGATTTTTGCTCAAACTATATGGAGAAGTCATAATTCTTTTGTATTTCATTTCCTATGTCCTAAGATCTCTAAGTCACTCAAACTCATGTCAAATTACGTATTGACTAGATAACAAAATGATTAAGGAGTATGATAATTTACAAATGTACCTCTCATGCAGTGAAGAGTCAAAAATGCAGATGCCGGCAATATTGAGTATGAGTTCACTATCTGCAATATCCCTGTAATATAAAAGACGATACAAGTAACTACACTTTTGACCTATATTCTTGATATAGAAGAAAGTAGCCTTTAGCAACTACTAAGAAAGTTATCTCTTAAGTAAAGAGTACTAGCTAATAGTTCTATAAACGGTTCTCTTGACAATGAACACATTTGTAAATTGATTTTTTCTCAAACTATACGGAGAAGTCATTATTCTTTTGTGTTTCATTTCCTATGTCCTAAGATTTCAAAGTCACTCTAACTCAAGTCAAATTACGTATTGATTAGATAATAAAATAATTAAGCAATATGATAATTTACAAATGTACCTCTCATGCTGTAAAACATCGAAAATGCAGATGCCAGCAATGTTGAGTATAATATCACTATCTACAACATCCCTGTAATATAAAAGAGTATACAAGTTAGTTCATATGATAACTACATAGGACAGTGAACACATTTGTGTAAATTTAGTTTTACTCAAACTATATGGAGAAGTAATTATTCTTTTGTATTTCATTTCCTATGTTGTATGATTTCTAAGTCACTCTAATTCAAGTCAAATGACGTATTGATTAGATAATAAAATAATTAAACAATATGATAAATTTATAAATGTACATCTCATGTTGTAAAGTATCTGCAGATATGTCGAAAATGCAGATGCCAGCAATGTCGAATATGAGCTCACTGTCTGTAATATCCCTGTAACATAAAAGACGATAACCGCAATTCATAAAATAACTTAGAGGAAAATAAGTACATTTATAAAATTTTACTCAAACTAAGGGAAAATTAATTATTCTTTTGAATATTACTTCCTATGACCTAAGATTTCTATATCACTCAAATCCAAGTCAAATGACGTATTAATTAGATAATAATATAATTAAGCAGTATGATAATTTATAAATGTACCACTCATGATGTAAAACGTCGAAAATGCCGATGCCAGCAATGTCGAGTATGCGATCACTATCTGCAATATCTCTGTAACATAGAAGAAGATAACCACAATTCATAACATAATTTAGAGGACAATAAATACATTTATAAAATTTTGCTCAAACTATATTGAAAAGTCATTAATCTTTTGTATTTTATTGAAATTATCCTATGATCTCACAACTATAAAAGGGCATATTTTTTACTAAAATTTTCCATCTGTGCTAGTCAAATGTTTTCAGCCACTTCAATCTGAACAATGAAAACAATGTCAACTGTATTTCTCTTATAATATTTCGACCATACTTCCGACAAAATTGATCGTAAGGTTTGGCGTAAAACTCCAAGTGTAAAATTTCCTACTGATTTGGTCGGTCCCTAAATATCAAAGTGTTGTTGTTTGATCAACTTGAATTTTTGTGACCGAAACAGTCGAATATTTTAATAAAAACTAATTCATTCAAAACTTCATAGGAATCCATTGGGAAAATATTTCCTAACACGAGGTGTGACTTGTCAGGCATTGACCAACTAAAATCGTCAGAATAAAACAAAATTAATATTTTAAACTTTCCGCACAAAATAGTTTGAGAACATTAGTTTAAACCCTCCCTGGCACTCTTTTTTCTTCTCTTCTCTCTTTCCCCCCTCTTTTTCTCTCTATTCTCTCATTTTCCCTGGATGAGCTGATCTCTCCTCTCCTTTTTCACGCAAGCGCTCCTCTCTCACTCAATTTCATTCTTTACCCACTTAAATTCCTACCATTTTCTTCTATTTTTGTTACAAGCAGTCCAACATCACCACTCAAGCAGATTTAATGACGCCACTCTGGCGGGTCCACTACAACAACAAGGGATGTTTTTTTAGTTCTTTATGGTTTACCAGAAAAGTTTAATTACTCAACCATTTTCCTTTTTACTGTAGCAGTACTGATTTCGAGTCGTCGACCATAGATTTTTCAGCACATATAAAGCAATGTAAGTATCTTCAGTCTTATCTTCATGCAGTTGACCAGTGCAATACGTGCATGATAAAAGCAAACAGAATATATATTTGAATGTGTAGATATTAAGGAATATATATAGCCCGAATGTGTAGGTTATGAACTACGATTTCATTTCATTGATTACTTGTAAATAACAAATGCGTACGTTACACACATGGAAATAAATTAATGATAACAGCAATGTTAAACATGCTAATTAAAGTCAACAATCTTTTTCTTGAAAATAATGCAAGTCCTTGCATGTTTTTGAATTCATGCAACTGAAGTAACTAACAATATTAGTGATGTCCACCAATTCCACCACCAAAACCACCTCCAACTCCCCCACCAAATCCACCTCCAAATCCACCAAATTTGTCAAAGCCGCCTCCAATTCCTCCTCCTTCACCACCACCAACTCCTCCACCAATGTCACCACCTTTGTTAATTCCACCTCCGATAGCATCACCCTTGCCAAATCCGTCTCCAGCTCCAGCACCACCATCACGCAAGCGCTCCTCTCTCACTCAATTTCATTCTTTACCCACTTAAATTCCTACCATTTTCTTCTATTTTTGTTACAAGCAGTCCAACATCACCACTCAAGCAGATTTAATGACGCCACTCTGGCGGGTCCACTACAACAACAAGGGATGTTTTTTTAGTTCTTTATGGTTTACCGCTATCATTTGGATGCTAGTACTAATTTGTTTAGCACATATGGTTTCTTCAACATTTTTCAAATTTATGTTTTTTTTGGCTCCTAGGTTCAATTTTTAGATTCATGATAGTCACCTTCTAGTTTTTCCCCAAATCAGTGCCAACTAGTGTGCTTGCTACTAATTAAAAAATAAAAAATTAGTGGTTATTTTAAACACTTTGGATAAATATTATATTAATTTGATTTTATCGATACGTTCAAGTATTTTCTAGCCTTATAACATGCTTTAGTTGAAAGATTTGTACTACAAATCAACAGTGGCTCGGCCTCAACTATTATTAATTTTATTTGCAAATGTAATTTGCCATCTTATTCCCAGCAAGCTCCAATAAGTCAGCATGGTGGCACACCCTCGATTGTATCCCCAGGCTATCATATAAGTTAGCATGTTATGCCTCCATAATCGTCCACTCCATTATCATCCCCTCCCAGCATATCTAGGCTAGACATTTGTGGATATCCTGTAAGTATTGTGAGACCTTGGGCATGTCCTTTTGTGACGACCCGGCCTGTCGTCACGGTAATTACCACCTCGTTATGTTGTAATTACATGTTTTATGCTTTTATATCAGTGTTAGAGTCTATCGGGTAAGTTAGGAGTGAATTGAATTGAAAATGAGGCATATAGCCTTTTTGAAGGAAACTTGAATAAAGAAAGTCAACCTGGAGTTGACTATTTGGTTAGAGGGCTCAGAATCGGATTCTGATGATTCGGTTAGTTCCGGGAGGTGATTTTTGACTTAGGGGAACAATCGGAATTGAATTTGGAGGTCCGGTGTAGAAATAGGCTTGAATTGGCTAAGGTTGAATTTTGGCGAAATCCGGACGGTAGGTGAGATTTTGATCCGGGGGTCGGAATGGAATTCCAACAATTCCTGTAGCTTCGTTATGTGATTTTGGATATGTCCGCAAAATTTCAGGTCATTCGGACGTCGTTTGGTCGGGTTTTTGATCGAATGTTAGTTTCGGAAGTTTTGAAGAAACTTAGGCTTGAATCTGTGTGTAATTGGTGATTTTGATGTTTAGGATGGTGTATTTATGCTTGGAACAAGTTTGAATGAGGTAATGTGATGTATTGGTGGCTTTGGTTGAGGTCCCGGGGGTCTCGGGATCATTTCGGATGGCCAACGGGCAAGTTTTGATCAAGGAAAAGTCTGATGTAAATTGCAGATCACTAGGCAGGAATTTAAACCATCGCGATCGCGAGGATGGGTTCGCGTTCGCGTAGGCTAGGCTAAGTAGTGCATCGCGTTCGCGAGGATGGGTTCGCGTTCGCGTATAGGGAAGACTATGAAGCATCGCGAACGCGTGGGTGAAGGTCGCGTTCGCGTATAAGGAATTCATAAGGCATCGCGAATGCGTGAGGGAGACGCGTTCGCGTAGAAGGGATCTCTGACGGCTGCGGAGTTGTACATCACGAACGCGTGAGGCATGTCACATTCGCATAGAGTATTTTGGTCAGAACATCGTGAACGCGTGATAGGCATCGCGAACGCCATGAAGGAATTGGACTGGCAGTGAATTAAAAACCAGAACAGAACCAGTCGCGGGTTTCACACCCCAAAATACCATTTTTGAGTTCTAAGAGAAGGTATTGACGGGAGATTGCTGGGAAATCATCGGGGTTTCGTCGGAGGTAAGTTTTGTGGCTTAATTACATCATTTTAACATGAAATCCTTGGTTAATTCTCTGTAAATGGAAGATTAAAGGTGGGTTTGAGCCCTAGGCCTAGGTTATGGAAAATTAATGATTTGAATGGGCAAATGGAGTCCGATTTTGGTAAATTTTATATGCATGGACTGGTGTTAAGATAAGGATTCCGAATATGTGACTTTTGTAATTTTTCGAGAAGCGTACGGAAAGTCGGGTTTTGGCAACTTTGTAGTTTTTGGTGTAAATTGAATTTCTTTGACTGGGTAACGTCCCATTGGCCTATTTTGATGTATATTTACTGTATTTGAACATATTTTTTGCGTGCGGAGCTTGATTCTCGTGGCAAAGGCATCACAGAGTAGTCGTCGCGCTGTATTGAGGTGAGTAATAGATGTGGGTAATGACCAGCGGGTTCGAAACCCCGGTATACCACTTTGTGACGCTGTATAGCGGCGAGACACGTACTCTCTTGTGAGTGCGGGGTCGATTGTGATTGGGGACTACGGCTTAGTCCGACTTGTTGGCACTGTGTTATGATATTGGCTATTCTTGAGCCGTCGAACCTCCTTCTCGGATGGTTGCATACTATATTGTGATATTGGCTACTCTTGAGCCGTTGAACCTCCTTCTTGGACGGTTGAGTATACTTGTGGGTTGTGAGCCACTTATTGGATCCCGCGAGGATCGTTATCATTGTCTTGTGATATTGACATGCTAGTTTACTACCGGTCCGTAGCTATTTCTGTTATCATGATATTTCCAACCTCTGGAACTTGATATTACTGTTTTCAACTAAAAATGATAAAAGAGTTTTCAAAACTACTTTTGAGCCTGCGAGGCTGTATTTGCATATTAGCTGACTAGTAGTGGTTCGAGCTGCGCGCCGCAGCGGTATATTTGTTGGATCAGACTGCACGCCGCAGTAATATTGTGCTTGGGCTGTAGGAGCCCCTCCGGAGTCTGAACCCCCACAGTGAGCACGGGTACCCAAATTGGATCGGGCTACGCGTCGTAGCGGTCATTTCATGCATTGCATTTCATTTAGCTACACCTGCTTGTGGATCGGTACGGGGATGCCTGTACTTATCCTCGGTAGGTTGCGAACCTTTAGGAAACACTTCACTTTTCTTGAAATCTGTCGTGCGATCTTGTTATATGAGCTTTTTTGGACACCCTTATAGTATCTATGAGCTTGTTTGGATGTTTGGACAAGGTTCCAGAGGGCTCGGATGAGTTTCAAACCATCTAGACCATGTTTTAATGTGTAGAAATGGTTAGTACAACAGGTTCTTGTGAGCACTTTTAACGACCATATTCGTATTTATTATTGGGCAATATTTTTCTGTAAGCTAGTTTCACCACTTTTGGAAATAGGAAACTACGAGTGAGGCGATTTTGGAGAGAAATTTTGCCAAATCATAAGAATAAGTGATTCTAACTTGATTTTGAATATATCGATATATCATGATTACCAATGGATTATTATACGTAAATCAAGGATTTAGAGAATAAAAATAATTGACTTGAAACTTAAGAGAGCGTATTTTGAGGTTCTGAACATTAGTTTGGACTCGAATTTGAAAACTAATAATATAATTAGACTCAAGGATGAATTTATTATTGGGATATAGTCTTGATTGCAGGTTGTAATCTTGTGGGCATGGGTTGACTTTTATTGTCTTTTCAAGATTTCTTCAAATCAATGATTTATTGATCGAAATTACCTTTTTAGCATTGCTTGACTTTGATGGATGATATTTGGCTCGGTTTGGAGCAATTGAAGGTCAAGAACAAAGTACGCAAAAGGTGTGATTTCAGATTGAAGACTAGTTCAGAGAAGGTAAGTGTCTTGCTTAACCTTGACTTGAGAACATATTTTCTAATACATAATTATATGCTACATATTTAGTTGGGTGTGACGTACATGCGAGGTAACAAAACGTATGTGCAGGTACCAAGGTTATATCTTGCTCGGGGTAGATTTTAGACTACGTCATGCCTTATTTTGGTATATTCTCTACTTGCGATATGCTTTAATGGTTTGTATGACTACATAGCTTTATTACTCATTTTAAAGGATATGTCTAGGCTTTAGATACTTTATTTGGACATGATGTTTTTTTTACGATGGATTACATATTGAACTCACACATCATGCATAGAGATCATCTGTTGTACATGCATGCACATGCTTGTCTCTTATTCATATACATACATCCCTACATAGAGTTCTCTTTTATGGACAAAGATTATAGCACGTGAGTTGTTTGTGCAATAGAGATGATCATTACACGTGAGTTTCTGTGCGGTTATTATTATATTACGAGGTTTATGTCGTGCAGTTAATGTGATATTGATATTTTTATGGCACGAGATTTTTTGCTCCAGTTCTTCTGATATTAATATTGTTACGACACGAGGATTCGATCATGCGATTATTGTGATATTTATATTGTTATGGCTATAGATTTTGCCATACAACGCTTGGATATGAATCCATCTCTCTAGAGTGTAATGAACCGAGCGGTCGTTTTGAGAATTAAAGTCATGTTCAAAGGCATAAGGTCTCGAGCAGCTTCATATTACGTGTTATGATTCGCATGTACGGACGAGTTTAGTTTTCGGATGATTCAGGGTCAATTTGCATTGCATTTAGCTACACCTGCTAGTTGTTATACTTGTTGTTGATATTGTTGGCTCTTTACTGTTGATATTGAACTGCTACAGGGTAATGATTATAGCTTTACATTGTGCTTTACTGTGGATTTCTTATCTACGCTGTATTACCCTTGTTTATTACCACTGAGTCTGGCAGTACTCATTTTACTCCTTACACCCTGTGTGCAGATCCAGGTACCTCTCAGCAGACCCGATCCGGTAGCCGCTCGGAGGCATTGTGCGGGATAGTCGAGGTAGGTGCTGCGTCCGCATGACCTGACTCCCCTTCTAGTTTTCATTTCATTTGCATTTCTTGTTGTCATTCCTTTCCGCACTGAGTTTTGGTTGTAAACCTTATTACACTTATGTTCTTTAGAGGCTCTTGACTCTTGACCCTTCGGTCTATGGGAGTTGGCATGTGTTGGGACTTGATTTTCCCGTTTCGATATGTATATCGCTATTGTTTTATAATTTGATATGCTTAAATGGGATAAAGCGAGCTCCTAACTCCGTTATTGTTATTGATTGGTCAGGCTGGCCTAGCAGTGTGTTGGGCGCCATCACGACCGGGTTTGGGGTCGTGACAATGTGTTGATATACTAAACTTATATAGAAATATTCATAAATACCATAGACATATACATTTTACATGTGCATGGGACTTGTTAATAGATTGTTGAACACTTGGAGAATGTCAGATTGATATATATTGAGTCATCGTCACGCATAGATATGTTAGACTCATGTAGGAGTATTTGTATGAATTCTATTTGAGCACTGATGTGAAACTGGGCCTAGATCATGCATAGACACTTTACATTGAAGTAGAAATATTCGAACTAAAGCTACTTGGTGCACAATTCCTTTATATGCGGATTTGGTCTTGTTATTTGGATAAGCATGCTTATAAGCTTCTTCTTTAGTTGATATCCGAGGTTCTTTCGCAGCTAAATTCTGAGGATATTTGGATTAGCTTTTAAGTTGGTCAAGTTAGTTTTTAAGTTTAATTTTTTATAGCTTTGGCATAATCAAAAACATACTTAAAATAAGTTAAAAACTGCTAAAAATAAACCAAAAGAAACAAGCTCGCTAACCTCAACTTATTGATTTTTGTCTTAAAAGTTATTTATGTTGAAAATCCACTTTTTTTAGCCAATCCAAACGGGCTCTTAGTTTAGGACTTATATTTATATACTTACCTAAATTTAAAACAGATGGTGTATTTTCTTCGTACCAACATTGTAGTTCTCAATCTTAGTGGCTCATGACACGTACTACCAGTTCTTGAGGATAGTTGTATTAATTTCCGCACTCTTATTTTATTATTTATTGATGATCTTTAGTTTGAGCTGTGTTACATACTGGTTGACTTACTTAGCAGGTTGTGTTAGGTGTCATCATGACTGGGTGGGATTTGGGTCGTGACAAGTCATTATTATTTTTTGTATTATTTTCTATGTCCTATGAAGTCTATGTCGCTCAAATTGATTAAATGATGAACTAGCTAATTTTACAGTGTTATTTGTACATCATGCCCCTTTACAATTTTGAATTTTAAAAAATTATAATATTTTTAGATCTATTATGTGTAAAAGATAGATCACTTAACGAGTAAAGGTAAATCTTCCATGGGTAAAAGAAGAGGTAGGATCATATAATTAAAAACAAGGTTGTAAAGGGACAAAAAAAAACTAATTGACTCTACTAATTACGTACTAGTTTAATTCAGAAATGTACCTCTCATATTGCGATGCATCTGCAGCCACGGGGATGATGCCTATCTCATGCTAAGAAAATTTCATATGTCAATTAGTAAAAAGCTCCTAATAAAAACTACAATGTTTAGATAAAATAATTGTATAATATAAACTCGATATGTCTCAATTAATGTGGAACTTTTTGCTTCCCGAAACCCAAACTATGTGAACATTGATATCATTTTAAGATATACTTTTTCATCAACTTGACATGAGAAGAATTGTTACTTATATTAATTTTCAAATATTAACATAATCTAGTTCGATTTAGTAAAGTTGACTCTCGATAAAGAGAAAAGTGCTACATATATAAATATTCTCTAACTTACTTCGTTCTTCAATGTCAGCATGTCAGAAGTATAGAGGTGATCGACACATATAAAAACATCCCTGTAAAATAGACGAGGAAGAGTTAGTACGTACAAGATGACTTGAGGGAAAACGTATTCATAGATATAAGTTAAGTTAGTACAAAGACATACCTCTCGGGTAAGGCTACCGGGAGACTCTGTGCCCGGGGCAGTGGCGTGGATTCCCTTAATGATGGGAATTAAGTTAGTTAATCTTATGGCATATAACAATTCAATTTAATTCTATATACAATATTCAGCTTAAAATCTTTTTTGTATTTGATTGAGCTATAAGTATATCTCAATCTGTTTTGCACTAGGAGGTTCATTAGACCGACATAAATGTAACAATGAGTATTTGTCATGGTATAAGATCATTAAGAAAATTATTCACAAAAGTAACTTTTGTATTCAAGTATGCCCACCTATGCAAAATCAAGCAGCATATATCTATATTATAAGAAACTTGGTGATCATTTATCACAAAAGTGAGTCATCTAATTAATAAAATATTGTTAGAATATAACTGTTCCAATTTCACTCTTGCGAACTATGATATAAGCTTGGTCCCTCTTTATCTGCCTATGGATCTTATGATAATAGGCACTTTTTATTCAATGTACACCTAAATTATATTTAAATTCCTGTTAATAATATGATAAGGTATGGTGGATTGGAGACGCTATTTAGAAAGGTCATGTCATAGTTTATCAAAAATACAAGCAGATCAACTATCTCTTAAAGACCCTAATTAGTCCGTTAACCACTCGAAACTCACCTGAGACCCTCGGGACCTCAGCCAAACATCTCAACACATCCCGTAACATCATACAAGCTTAGTCGAGCCTTTAAATCACTCAAAATAACATCAAATTACAAAATTCACTCGGATTCAAGCCTAAGATCTTCTAAACTTCCACATTCCACAAACAATGCCGAAAGCCACAAAACTACGTCGCAGTGACCTCAACAAGTCAAAAATGACTCAAGGGACCTATTCCAACTTCCGTATTTCTATTCCGATCCCGATATCAAAATTTACACTACTGACCAAAATTGCCAAAATTATAAACCAATTCAAGCCCAGTTCTACCACGGACCTCAAAATCATATTCCCTACACGCTTATAAGTATGAAATCAGCTAACGGAGCTCATGGAACCATCAAACTTTAAATTTGAGATAGTTTACACATAAGTCAACATCTGGTCGACTTTTCCAACTTAAGCTTTCAACTAAGAGACTAAGTTTCTCAATTAACTCGAAAACCACTCCGGACCCAAACCAACTAACTCGGTAAGTCATATTACAACTGTAGAACACAAAAGAAATAGAGAATGGGGGACTACAACTCTCAAAATAACCGGCCTGGTCTTTACAATAGGAAAACACATAGATTTACCAAAAGTATTGGTGGACTTGATGTTAAGAAATCTAGAGATGCTGGCTTTGTGTTCACATTGATTAGTCGGAAAAAATAAATTTAGACTTTGAGAAATTTATTTTCCAGCCGCAGCATACATTTAAATGGTTACGAAGAGTAGTGGAGAATGTAGAGATTGTCTCACAAATTTTTATGTTAGCCCTAACCATCAGGAGGAAGTAATTACCAAAGAAAAGGTGTGTAATATGGGATGAATCCAATTTTTATCCAAAACTGAACCCTAGAAACATGCTTCTGGAGATAATAAAAATGTAATGGAACATAAGATCTACACTTCATGAGCAGGATCGAAAAAACATATGATAGAGGGAGTGGTCCCTCTATATTTACAAAAAGAATATCCAAAATGGAAAGTTCATTACATACTGTGCAATAAAAGTTCACAAGTGCTAGTCAACTGAATTCCCATCAATTATCCATTAATGTAAAGTTCATTAAATACTCTGTAACAGAAGTTCCCATCGCTGCTACATAATTAAATTCCCGTCACATGAAGGAAAAGGAAGGTGCTGGGACTTAGTATACTGGAAGGAAAAAGTAGGCAAGAAGTTATAGAAATTTCTTTCATTCGCATCTTCTATGTGTGTCTCCTTTTTGTTTAAGCTTTCAGTTGTTAGATTCAAATTTCAGCTGTTTGATTCCTATTGTAGTCGCTTGGTTGATCATTTGCTCCATAATCTAAAAAACAGTGATAGCCAAGATCCACCCTTCTTACTGTTGTTGATCTTACAACCATTCCTGAAGTTGTTAAGTTTTGCAGACGGCTAAAGAGAGGCTACTCTTTTCCATTAATACTGTTTTGTTCTACTATTTTGGAACCCATATTTCATTTTTTAAATACCAATGCTCTAAAATAATTTCCTTAATATATATTTAGCTCCAGAGCCATCTTAACCCTAAATTTATACCGGTAACAAGGCATATATTTGGCCCCAGGTGGAAAGTTGATTTACCAAGAAGAGGGCCAAATATATGCCTTGTTACCGGTATAAATTTAGGGTTAAGATGGCTCTGGAGCTAAATATATATTAAGGAAATTATTTTAGAGCATTGGTATTTAAAAAATGAAATATGGGTTCCAAAATAGTAGAACAAAACAGAAATAAAAATATACCAATGAATGGAAAAGAGTAGCCTCTCTTTAGCCGTCTGCAAAACTTAACAACTTCAGGAATGGCAGTAAGATCAACAACAGTAAGAAGGGTGGATCTTGGCTATCACTGTTTTTTAGATTATGGAGCAAATGATCAACCAAGCGACTACAATAGGAATCAAACAGCTGAAATTTGAATCTAACAACTGAAAGCTTAAACAAAAAGGAGACACACATAGAAGATGCGAATGAAAGAAATTTCTATAACTTCTTGCCTACTTTTTCCTTCCAGTATACTATGTCCTAGCACCTTCCTTTTCCTTCATGTGACGGGAATTTAATTCTGTAGCAGCGATGGAACTTCTGTTACACAGTATTTAATGAACTTTACATTAATGGATAATTGATGGGAATTCAGTTGACTAGCACTTGTGAACTTTTATTGCACAGTATGTAATGAACTTTCCATTTTGGATATTCTTTTTGTAAATATAGAGGGACCACTCCCTCTATCATATGTTTAACAATTCAATTTATTCTATATACACTATTCAGCTTAAAATCTTTTTTGTATTTGATTGAGCTATAAGTATATCTCAATCTGTTTTGCACTAGGAGGTTCATTAGACCGACATAAATGTAACAATGAGTATTTGTCATGGTATAAGATCATTAAGAAAATTATTCACAAAAGTAACTTTTGTATTCAAGTATGCCCACCTATGCAAAATCAAGCAGCATATATCTATATTAGAAGAAACTTGGTGATCATTTATCACAAAAGTGAGTCATCTAATTAATAAAATATTGTTAGAATATAACTGTTCCAATTTCACTCTTGCGAACTATGATATAAGCTTGGTCCCTCTTTATCTGCCTATGGATCTTATGATAATAGGCACTTTTTATTCAATGTACACCTAAATTATATTTGATCCTAATTACCCCTGGAGTTGCAGTTTGATAGCCTTTTGACATGGCAAAGAGAGTAAATACACACTCTTTTAGGTGGGTTATAGTGATGAGAAATCAATAGACAATAAACTCATTCAAGTATGCCCACCTATACAAAACCAAGCTGCACTACAGCTATATTACAAAACCAAGCAGCACTATAGCTTTATTAATCAAGTCAACCCCTTCAATGAGAAGGCAAGTTTTTTGTCCTTTGATTGCTTTGTGTCAATTTTGACTTCTCTTTTATTGTGTAAGTTGATTTAGGTATAGTGCTAGACTAAATAAAGTTAACTGTTGTACTTTTAATAATATTTATTGACTTGACTTAAAGGCCATGATATAATTTCTAGAAAACCATACTCGAATTCTTATTAAATGCTCTCTTCTTCCATTACCAACCCAGATAGTTAAAGGATAAATGGGTTTCCCATCTATCTCCATTCCCTTACTTTCTAACTATTTGTTACCAGTTACTACTAATTAGCAGTGGTTTGTATTTCTCTTCTACTTTATTCTAAAAAATTCACGTCATTATGTTATCTTAGGCTTAAATTTAATTGAAGGAAATAATTGGTTTTGCCTTGTTTTATTTCTTTTCATTCATCAGTAACAAAAAAGGCAATATGCCTGAGGTAAAACCATTTGATCCTGACTAGTTAAGGGGAAGGGGGGATGAAACTATTATTCAAATTGAACCAGTGTAATCAAAGCGCGTGTAAAGCATGCTTAAGCCCCGAAGCTCAAATAATAATTTTTGGCAAAAATCATCCTTGAACTATAGTCCAAAGCTAAGGTTCATCCTTTTGATACCCTAGTGAACAAAAAACATCCCTATGCTATATAATGATGGGTCGGGTCGTTACAGACCCGACCGGTCGTTTTGAGCTCTGACGCGTCATTCAGCAGATTGAGGCCATGAACAGCTTCATCTCATGTATATTGACTTGTGTGTATGGTCAGAATTAAAATTCAGGAAGTTTGGAGTCAAATCTAAATGGAAATTCTCATTTTGAAAGCTTAAAGTTGAAGAAATGAACTAGGATTGGAATTTTTAGTAAATGACCTCGGAATTGGGATATGAAAGTTCCAACATGCTCGCATGATGATTTTGAACTTGGGCGTATGTCCGGATTTGGTTTTTGATAACCCGTGAGCATTTCGGCGTATATGGTGGAAGTTAGTATTTCAGAAGAATTACATAAATTTGGGTTGGAAGGCATTTTAGAGTTATAGATGTCCTTTTGGGATTCCAAGTCTGGGAATAGATCCGTATGGTGATTCTCTGGAGTTGGGAACGCGATCGGAAGTGAATTCGGATGTCCGGAGGTCATTTTGAAGTCATTTGGCTAAATATAGGAATTTGAAGGTTTATGAGAAATTTCGACCGAAAATGAAAATTTTGATATCGGGGTTGGAATGCGATGCCGAAAGTTGGTGCAAGTCCATAATATCGAATGTGACTTGTGTGCAAAAATTGAGTAAATTCGGATCGATTTTGGTAGGAAATGGGACAATTAATCTCTTTAAGGAAAGCACTTATGAGTTAGAGGGATCGGAACTGAATTCCGATGATTCGGTTAGTTTCGGGGGATGATTTAAGACTTAGGAGCGCAATCGGAAGTAATTTTGGAGGTCCGGTGAAGAAGTTAGCCTATTTTCGCGAAGTTGGAATTTTGGCGGAATCCGATCGATAGGTGATATTTTGATCCGGGAGTCGGAATGGAATTCCGACAGTTGCAGTAGCTTCATTAGGTGATTTTGGATATGTCTGAATTTTTTAGGTTATTCGGACATCATTTGGTCGGGTTTTTGATCGAATGTGAATTTTGAAAGTTTAAGTTTAAGTTTGAATCGAATTCTAGGATTTTGGTGATTTTTTTATGTTTAAGGTAGCGTTTTTATGATCCGAGAAAGTTTGAATGGAGTATTAGGTTGATTTTGTGTTTTTGGTTGTGGTCCCGAGGGTCTCGGGTGTGTTTCGGATGCCCAACGGGTCATTTTTGGAAGATTTTTGTCGTTTTGAGCATAAATGTAATGATCCAAGGTCTATATTAGTTCTAGAGATACAAATTTGATTTCGAGACTTCGAGAATTTAAATAATGAATTATAGGACTGATCCGGAAATTTTAGTTTAATTTCATCAAGTCGCGATTGGATTTTTGACGCGAAATGTGATTTAATTATTTAACGAGAAAAATTGATGTTGCACTAAGCAAATGAGATCCAAATTCAGTTTTGTTTGAGCCACTGGATCCGTATCTAAATTACGGAGCCATATGAAAAAGAATCGTCAAATTCCGAGTTCGTATGACGAAGTTAAAGCTATTTTAGTGAAAATAAAAGTTGCTGCAATTATTTTGGATAGTTACTGAATTTTTTTGCAGCGTGAACAGTACTAGGCACGCGTGAACAGTGTCTCGCACGTGTGAGCAGTGCCTGACGCATGAACAGTAATCGAAAAAAATAAAATTTGGCATTTTAGCCACATCTTGAGTTCTAGAGCTCCGATTGAGGTGATTTGCGCGGCATTATTCTCGTCTCAACAAGGGGGTAAGTATTCTATATCCAAACGTGATTTTATTTAATGGTTGCATGGTTATTTTCATCAAGTATTAGTGAATCAAATGGAAGAAATTAGAGAAAATTTGTAAATTTTTTAAAAAACGAAAATTAAAGATTTGAGGGGCCATTTGAACTCCGATTTTGGTAAATTTTATATGTACGTACTCGTGGCAAGACGAGGATTCCGAAAATGTGAGTTTTATAATTTTTCGAGAAGCGTACCGAAAGTCGGGTTTTGGCAACTTTGTGGTTTTTGGTGTAATTCGAGTTGTTTCGATTGGGTAATGTCCCTTTAGCCTATTCTTATGCATTTATATTGATTTTGATCAGATTCTACACCCGTGGAGGCCGATTCTCATGGCTAGGGCATTGCGGACTAGTCTTCGAGCTGAGTCGAGGTGATTAATCGGTGTAGGTGATGACCAGCGGGTTCGAAACCCCGGTATACCACTTTGTGACGCTGTATTGAGGCGAGATACGTACTCTCCCGTGAGTGCGGGGTCGAATGTGATTGGGGACTATGGCTTAGTCCGACCTGTTGATACTATACAGTGTTGTTGGCTATTATTGAGCCGGTGAACCTCCTACTTGGTTGTGGATATCTTTTGGGCTATGAGCCAGCTATTGGGATCCCGCGAGGATCGTTGTTATTGTTTCTATGATATTGACATGCTATTTTGATACCAGTCCTGAGCTATTACTGTCTAAAATAGTTTTCCAAACTCTGAAATTTATGATATACTGTTAAAAGAGTTTTCAAATTCTATTTTTGAGCTTGTGAGGCTGCATTGCGTTATAGCTGACTAGTAGTGGATCTGACTCTGCGCCGCAGCGTATCATGATATTGTGCTTGGGCTGTAAGAGCCCCTCCGGAGTCTGAACCCCCACAGTGAGCAAGGGTACCCAAATGGATCGGGCTACGCGCCGTAGCGGTCATATTCATGCATTGCATTGCATTTAGCTACACCTGTTAGCTGTTATATTGTTTTTATGATATTGTTGGTACAAATACTTTCATATTGATATTGTTGCAAGGTATTTTGATTATAGCTTTACTTAGTGCTATATTGTGATTTCTTACCTTCGCTGTCTTACCCTTGCTTATTACCACTGAGTCTGGAAGTACTCACCCTACTCCCTGTACCTTGTGTGCAGATCCAGGTACGTCGTAGCAGACTTGATCCCGTAGCTGCTTGGAGTTATTTTCCGGATAGTCAAGGTAGCTGCCGCGTCCGCAGGACCTGACTCTCTTTCCAACTTATCTTTATTCATGTTGTTATCTATTTCCGCGCTTGAGCACTGTTGTAGACACTATTATACTTTGTATACTCTGTAGAGGCTCATGACTCGTGACCCTTGGTCCTTGGGAGTTTTATTGTTTTGGGACGTGATCCTCGTACTTGGTTATTCCATTACTGTTATTCTATCTTTGTTTATGCCTAAAATGGTTAAAATTGAGCTAATAGCTCCGTGAGTTCTGTTGATTGGTCGGGATGGCCTAGCAGTGTGCTGGGCGCCATCACGACCGGGTTTGGGGTCGTGACAAGAAATCATCCTTCTGTTAATTTTTGTCAAAAAAATTAACAGGCACGTGGATATCTCCCTAATGTTTCCAAAACTGCCCCTCCCTCCCAATCATCTTCCATCTTCAAAAACAGATATTACATATGACATGAGGTAATATGTATTCATAGATATAAGTTAAGTTACTACAAAGACAAAATAAAGTTTTAGGAATCAAATACCTCTCAGGTAAGGCTGATGGGAGACTCTGTGCTCGGGGCAGTGGCATGGATTCCCTGAATGATGGGAATTAACTTAGTTAATCTTATAACTATTTCCAAAAATTACAAAATTAATTGATAGTTAAGCCCACAGGAAAACTACTTATATTATAATTCTTATTAAATATAATGGAATTATAGCTAATTAATGTGTGGATGACTAAATTTATAGAATTTAAATAGCATCAATGTAATTATGTGATAATTTTACTATCTTAGTAAGTTTCTAATTGTCATAAATTAAACTATACATTGAATATAAAAATTGAGAATTAAATATGATAAAGGTGCATGAAGAGGAACATATTTCTCTTATGACTATTACTTGATATTTTATAATTTTTATATAATTCGATATTATTAAGTTTAACTTCAAAAAAGAAAGAATTTAATATGGTTGATATAGGAGAGTATACCAAAACTAACTAGTATAGCATAACTCGTATTAAATAAATTATACTTGTAGTTTTCTATACAATATAAATAAGCATGTAATTAATTTTTATTAGATTTGAACAAGCAATATCAAATTTGAACAATATGTTTGTATCTATCCACAGTGATCACTAATTATATACTCAATTTAGATAAATATAAAAGTATTATATTTAATGGTCTAATACAATGTTAATAACCTAATGAATATCATAATCTAATTAAAGACTAAAATTTGGAAGTTATTGGAAGTTAATACAATTGAAATAGGAGTAAATAACAAAACTAATCGAAAAAATTGTAAAGAATATATTATATTATAGAATATTGTTATTTCGTGTTAGTTGATATTTCCATTTTACTTGGTGTAAATTATGTATTTAATTTTCTGTATTTTTCATAGATAATTCTTACATACTTTTACTTGTTAGTACTTATATTTTTCTCATTGATGGTATCCTAGCCAACCTTTTCACTCTCTAGCGAAGCAAAGTAAGCACTTTAACTTATAGATTGGTAAAAAGTAGAACCACTGTATCAAGCGAGATCCATAAGATCTGGACACACTTTTAAGAAATTGTGAATGATCTTGACAAAAAATTATAGTATGTATAAAGAGAGAGAGAGAGTTATCCCAATGTAAGAATGCTTACCAATTAATCTGAATAGAAAACCTAGAAATGACGGTAGGAATCCGTAACAAAGGAGAAAGAAAATGTAAGAGTGGGAGAGAGAGGCTCTGCAAGATTCAAGAGAGGAACATGGTATTCTGAGTGTGATAAGCAAGAAGAACGGCTTAGCTTGTTCTTATATATAACTCACATTTTAATCACTCACATTTTAACTCACATTTTAATAACTCACATTTTAATTACTCACATTAGAACGGGAAGTAATTACTCACATTTTAACAGATCTTATAACTCACTTTCCAAAGCCAAACCACTTTGCTAAGAAGAACGGCTTGTTCGCGTCGCCTGGTTTTGCTGGTGATGTTTGCAGGAACCTGTACAGGTGATACTTTAGGTTTACCTAGTATGTAAACACAAAGGATTAGCCGATTGACCATATTTGTTATTCTAAGGTCTCATTTACTGAGAAGAGGGCTAAATGCCATGTTTCCGAAAAAGCAAGAAGAGGCAAATAAGTAGAAGATACAAATGATGCATTTATATTTCATGCAACAACTACTTTTTTCCCTTTTAGGAAACCTAAGACTAGAATTTAATTAAGGACATGCTCCCTACCTAATTCACCATTTATTCTATCCAACCTAAAAAATTAAATAATTTCTATTCTACTTTATTTTAAAAAAAATAAAATCTTGGTTTGAAAATGTGCCAAGCAATTACTTAGTATGAAAATACATAAATTTTGTTTGGTTCTATTTTCCGTGTTTCTCATAGCAAAATACATAAAACTTTGCTATAAGAGTTGAATATCATTCATAAATTATTACATTCAAATATGAAATGAAATCTAAAATTTATCACAATAAATGAGTGATTGTGAAATTTTTTAGTTGAAGCTAGACACTACATTATTTTAGACAAAACCTCATCAAAGCTAAATTGAATATTATATAGGGACAACATAAAAATCATCATGAAATGTTTATATATCAGTGACAAAAATAAGTACAATATTTTGTAGCTAATGTTCGCATTATTTAGCTACAAAATTTTTAATTATCGCTATTTTAATAACTCTTTTTTGTGATGAAACTTTTTTGTATCTAAATGTAAGTATTTATTAAGACAAAAACTATTTTGTCACAAATAGTATACAACATCAATGACAAAATTATTTCGTCTCTAAAAACGTTATATTTGTCACTAAATATTTTTTATTATACGTCGCCAACTCATTTTTTGGTGGGAAAATTTAGTGGACAAAACTTTGCTACAAAAAATTGTTTTTCGTCACTAAAAGTATGTGGCTCTGTATTCAGATACGAAAGATTTTTTTTGTCACGAAAAGTGAATAATTAGTGACAATTTTTTGGATGTCGCTATTAATTTCGTAGCTAAATATCACATTTATTGTAGTGGAGGAACATGGGGGCGGGGGAAGTAATATTCTGAGTATGATAAGCAAGAAGAGGCAAATACTTGGTGAGCCCGGAACCAAAGTAGGTTATTTTTTAATTTTTGTAACCTTTATACGTTTAAAAAAAAAACCAAAGTATATACAATGCCGCAATAATTGGCGTTGTATTTAACGGTGTTAAACTACAACGCCACTAATTGTGGCGTTGAACATGTCAGAGACAGTTCTGACATGTTCAACGCCACAATTAGTGGCGTTGTACATATTATTAAAACCCTACATATGCCCGTCTTCTTCCTCACTTCCCCTCCCCCATTTTTTTTTATCAAAACAGTCGGTCCCCCCATTCCCCACAGCAGCAATCTTCCGTTTTTTTTAAAAAAAAAATTTTTGTCGCCCCGGTTTGTTCGTGTTGTGTAAGAAGTGGTCCCACTATAGTTTAAGGCTATTGGTATCGTGGATATACGGGGTTGGAGGCATTATATTCATCTTGTTCATCCGTAAAAAATCAAATTCGAGGTACGTTTCATATTACTATTATTTTGTTTGTATTTTAGATTATATGTTAGTTTTAATTAGTTTATGTTATTTTTCGAATTAGTATGTGTAATTTATCCGGATTAGTATATTAATATATATGCTTTCATGTTAATATTTTGTTTATATATATTTTTGTAATTTATATTATTTGTTAGTTGTAAAATACAGACCTTTTTAGCGTAGTAAAACATACACTCTTTTAGGCTAGGAAATTTTAGAGCCTTGTAGCGTAGTAATGTGTAGTATTTAGCTTGGATTGTTGATCCTCAAAATTAACTTATTAAAAATTATCGAACCCGGGAGCTAAAAAATTATCGAACCCGGGAGCTCAAAAATTATCGAGTCCGGGACCCATATTATCAGCAATTTGTAGAATTAAATTATTTAAAGTAACTTTAAATTATAAAAAAAATACATAACGATTAATAATAGTTTGGTTCCGCTGGGCCTCAAAAATATCGAGCCTGGGACCCATATTATCAGCAATTCGTACAATTAAATTATTTAATGTGTAACTTTAAATTATAAAAAAATACATAACAATTAATAATAGTTTGGTGCCGCTGGGCCTCAAAATTAAGTTATTAAAAATTATCGAACCCGGGAGCTCAAAAATATTAATTTAGACAATTAAATTATTGTAAACATATTTTTTAATTATAAAAAAATATATAGCTATTAATAATAGTTTGGTGCCGCTGGTCCTCAAAAATATCGAGCCCGGGACCCATATTAGCAGCAATTTGTACAATTAAATTATTTAAAATGTAACTTTAAATTATAAAAAAATTACATACCGATTAATAATAGTTTGGTGCCGCTGGGCCTCAAAAATATCGAGACCGGGACCCATATTATCAGCAATTTGTACAATTAAATTATTTTAAATATAACTTTTAATTATAAAAAAATACATAGCTATTAATAATAGTTTGGTGCCGCTGGGCCTCAAAAATATCGAGCCTGGGACCCATATTATCAGCGATTTGTATAATTAAATTATTTAAAATGTAACTTTAAATTATAAAAAAAATGCATAACGATTAATAATAGTTTTGTGCCGCTGGGCATAAAAAATACCGAGCCCGGGACCCATATGTTATTAATTTAGACAATTAAATTATTGTAAATATATTTTTTAATTATAAAAAAAAATATATCTATTAATAATAGTTTGGTGCCGCTGGACCTCAAAAATATCGAGCCCGGGACCCATATTATCAGCAATTTGTACAATTAATTTATTTAATGTGTAACTTTTGTAAGTTATTAAAAATTTTAATTTTACAGTCGACGACATGGATGCGCCCATACATCCTGGCCCTAGGAGCTCAGATCTATTAGGCCTACAGCCCCAACATCAATCAGAGTACATCTGGGATGGGCAGTTCTTGACACAGACATTCCGGGCTCGGAGAGTCGATGTCTTGTGGGAGTTCTTCAGTGTGCGTGATTTGCATCCTAGAGTCATCCATCACTTGGAGGAGATGGGATTCTATAGGATTATTCGCATTGGCCGGATACGGCTTGACTATTCCTTGATCACGGCCATCATTGAGCAGTGGCGACCGGAGACGCACACCTTCCACCTTCCCATTGGCGAGGCCACTATTATGTTGCAGGACGTGGAGGTTTTATATGGCCTGTCAGCCGATAGGTTGCCTGTTCTTTTTCCTGCGACCATGAGGCATTTTCCGCGCGAGGCGTATTTGTCACGACCCTAGTTCACCAATCGTGAACTTGTCATGACGGCACCCAGCCTTCGTGACTAGGTAAGCCTAACACGATGCGGAATATACAATTTCATGAAAGAAGATAAGATAACAACGGAATAATGTAAATGAAATGTAATAAGTGCAGCTCGGCACATACACTTCGCCAAAACACACTAGCAACATACTCCAAGACCCGGATACCCACGGGCAACACAAACTAAGAAAGAGTACAACTGTGGCTCTATACATCAAGAATGTCTATACAACGAAAACAAGGGAAATAACTGATATCACTAATGAGAATAGAATGGGACTCTCCGGATCCGCGGACGTAGCAGATCATACCTCAAGTCTCCTCACAGTACTCCTAAATCACCTGTAATGTGTCTGATCTGATGTACCTAGATCTGCATAACAAAAGTGTGCAGAAGAGTAGTATGAGTACACCACGGCGGCACTCAGTAAGTGCCAAGCCTAACCTCAATGGAGTAGTGACGAGGAAGGTCAGGGCCCTACCGAGAGACAATAACACAATGATAATAACAATAATAAGCAGATTAAATAAGAATGAGTCTAAAGTAACAACAATAAAGTAATTACTGCAACCGTCTACAATTAAGCTAACAACGAGTAACAAACACAACATAAATTCAAATCAACAAGTCTAAGATCTACGGGAATTGAACCCGCAGTCCCTACATCAGTGTCTCTGGGTCTCCGGGAATCGAACCCGCAGCCCAAGGATCTCTGGGAATTGAACCCGCAGTCCGTACCTCAATATATCAGGATCTCCGGGAATCGAACCCCTAGTCCATGTCTCAATAGCTCAGGATCTCCGGGAATCGAACCCGCAGTCCGTGTCTCAATAGCTCAGGATCTCGGGGAATCGAACCTGCACTCCGTGTCTCAATAGCTCGGGATCTCCGAGAATCAAACCCGCAGCCCGTGTCTCAATATCTCAATAAACTCTGGGTCTTCGGGAATCGAACCCACAGCCCTTGGATCTTCGGGAATCGAACCCGCATCCCTTAGATCTCCAGGAATCGAACCTGCAGTCCACCAACACAAACAATAAAAAGGAAAGCACAGAGAAATATGAAATACATAACTACAATTACACCAAACCAGTATCAACCAATTCCAAGAAGTTCAAGTAAGACAAATAGGCACTTAGACAGATAATCCTATCTAACCATGCCTTTCTAACGAATATCAGGTAAATGGTACAATTTAATCAGCTAAATAACAGAATCATCATGATTTGAACAGTTCAAGTAAGGTGGTTTCCAACAATCTGCGCATGTACACGCCCGTCACCTCGCGTAGAAATCATTTAAATTAACACATAATATCCTAGGGGAGAAGGTTCCCCCACACGAGGTTAGACAAGCCACTTACCTCGATTCTAGTACGAAACCGCTAAGAGACAACTCTCTTTCCACGAGTATCAGCCTCCACAGGTGTAGAATCTGATCAAAGTCAATAGAAATACATCAAAATAGGCCAATTGGGCATTACCCAATCGAAAGAACTCGAAAAATAATCAAAATCACGAAATTGGCAAAACTCGAGCCCGGGGCCCACGTCACGAAAAATTCTGAAATTCACATTTTTGGAATCCTTGTCTCGTCACGAGTCCGTACATACCAAATTCACAAAAATCGGAGTTCATTTGACCCCTTAACTCACCATTTCTATCCAAGAGGGTTTTCTACCCTTTTCAACAAAAATTCTCAAATTAAACACCAAAACTTGCAATAGATTCGAGTTATACAACCAAAATTGAGTTAAGAGTACTTACCCCGTTGTTCTCTATGAAAATCGGACCAAAAATTGCCTTATCCGAGCTCCAAATCGCAAAAATGGAAAATGGGTTCGAAGTCCCATTTCCAAAACTTAACATTCTGTCCGGCACTATTCACGTCACCTGTTTGCTATTCACTATTCACCCCACGGTTACTGTTCACGCACGGGTTCTGTTCACCGTTCATAAAATGCAGCAGCTTTTTTTTTTAAAGAAAATTGCAGCACAACCATTGTTCACTAAAATGGTTCTAACTCCATCATACGAACTCGGAATTCGACGATTCTTTTTCCTATGGCTCCGTAATTTTGATACGAATCTAGTGGTTCAAACAAAACTGAATTTGGAGCTCATTTTCTCATTTCAATACCAATTTAGCTCGTTAAACAATTAACTTACATATCGCGTCAAAAACCCAATCGCGACTTGATGAAATTAAACCAAAATTTTCAGATCAGTTCTATAATTCATGATTTAAATTCTCGAAGTCTCGAAATCAAATTTGGATCTCTAGAACTAAAAATAGACCTTTGGATCATTACATTTATGCTCAAAACAGCAAAACTTCCAAAAATGACCCGTTGGACATCCGCCCGAGACCCCCGAGACCTCAACCAAATATATAGACATGATCTATTACCTCATTCCAACTTGCTCGAATCCTAAAATCACTATCGTTAACATCAAAGTCGTCCGTTTTAAGGAAATTCAAGCTTAAGTTTAACTATAACTTTCAAAATTCTTATTCGATCAAAAACCCGACCAAACGACGTCCGAATGACCTGAAAATTTGCAGACGTGTCCAAAATAACCTAACGAAGCTGTTGCAACTGTCGGAATTCTATACCGACTCCCAGATCAAAATCTCACCTATCGATCGGATTTCCAAAAATTTCAAACTTCGGCATTTCAAGCGTAATTAAGCTACAGACCTCCAAAATACATTCCGAACGCGCTCCCAACCCCGAAATCACCTAACGGAGCTAACGGAACCATCATATTTTCGTTCCGAGGTCGTCTCAATACTGTTCCGTATACGTGCCATTTTTCAACTATAAGGCTCTCATTTAGGGACTAAGTGTCCCAAAACACTCCAAATTCTAAAACCGAACCTCCCGACAAACAACAATAGCAGAATGAACTTAGGGGAATAGCTAAATTGGGGATCGGGGCGTAAATTTCAAAAACGACCGGCCGCGTCGTTACATCTTCCCATACTCAAAAGATTCGTTCGTCCTCAAACGAGCATAGAGAACATACCTGGAGTGGTGAAGAGATGAGGGTACTGGTTGTGCATATCCTGCTCGGTCTCCTAAGTCACCTCCTCGGCCGGCTGACCCCGCCACTGGACCTTCACTGAAGCGATGTTCTTTGACCTTAGCTTCCTGATTTGCCTGTCCAGGATGGCCACTGGCTCTTCAACATAAGACAGATCCTCGTCTAGCTGAACAGAAGTGAAATCCTACACGTGCGACGGGTTACCATGGTATCTCCGGAGCATAGAGACACGAAATATAGGATGGACCCCGGCTAGGCTGGGGGTAAGGCCAGCTCATAAGCAACCTCCCCAACACGCCTCAAAATCTCAAAGGGGCCAATAAATATCGGACTCAGCTGAGCACATTAGCCTGATATAATCTGAAGATATTCCCTTTTGTTCAAACAATTAAGTCTTAGAGCCTAATTCCAACATCCAGAATTCTACGTCAAGCTTGTTTTCATCAAGAGATCACTCAATTATTCCTCACACGCCGTCCTCAATCATGAATGCATAACTTTGCTGGATTCTTACCTTGCAACAAAAAATCCATAGGACCACGATAATATTTTATGACCAAATTAGCCAAAAATTCAATGAATTAGATGCTCCCATTGCACCTCATGATCTACATAGGTCTTGTTCTAACTTTTACAATACTGACACGACGGAGGAGATGTGCCGATATTCATAACCAACTATTGAATCAACAATTCATTGGGTCTATACTCCTGACAAGATCCATTACCTTGTCCTAACCCAGAGAATGATCTTTTTCTCTATAATATACTTCATATAATCAGTTTGCACTGACCCCAAATCCCATAACCTCATCTCACCCAGTACGAACTGCTCAGGCGATAAGCCACCTCAGACATAATCAAAAGTCCTACAAGATGACACAATGTGTCAGTAGGCCACTAATTCGTACGTGATACAAAAGGAAGGCGAACACTAGAGAGAACCATTCAACTCTCACACTAACATGGACTTCCTCGGAAAATAGGAAACAGAACACATAAAAGCAATTATGGACACTGAAATAAACATCACACCTGTTGCGGCGTGCAACCCGATCCCAACAATATACCCATGGCGGCGTGCCACCCGATCCAAATAATATAACCATGGCGGCATGCCACCCGATCCAAACATGAAACTCACACAAGGAGATATACATCGAGATGAATATCTCATCACATCAAAATATCGAATATCGATCATAAACACACTAAGGTGCATAATACCATCCCCAGGGAAACATATAGCATTATAGGCTACAAACTCAAGCACAACTGAGGTGTGATACATGATCTGAATCTCAAGAGCCATACTGCTCATATAATATCACCGTTGTGCGGAACCTCAACACATAAGGAATTTACCAAGCCATCTCATAAATTATAGGGCGCAATATATCTTTGCATGAATTAGCTGACCACGAAATAAGAGCGTGACTATCCTTCCATAAAGAGCGCATTGCTGAAATAAACACAACTGGCCTGACGTAAGGCTCACTTCCACATTTAAATCTATCCACCGAACTCAAGTCTATCCTGATCACGCCAAGCTAGACCAATAATATTTTACAGGTCCATAACCCGATAAGCAGAGTGCCCTCCAGGCATAAATTCTCAAATGGATGATATTACTAAAATCCTCATACTTGGTTTACATTTCTAATTAATCAAGTGACTACATGTCACACTTATACAATCTTCCTGTGACAAGCTCCCACCATCTTCCGAAATAATTAACGGGCCTAAATTCCGCATTGTCACACTGCATTAGTCACATTTCAACATACTTCAACTTTTAATAGCGCTTAATTACTTCAAAATTATTTTCTTCAGGATGTTACACTCTCCCCCACTTAGGGCCATTCATCCTCAAATACATAACTTAACCTATTCCTTTATTCACACATCTTAATATCTCAAATTTTTCTAACTCCCAAATTTTATCAAACATTTCGGCAAAGCCTCCCCTGTAATTAGGTCTATCCACCTGCTAGAGTAACACCAAAATAACTCCTAACTACACATCCACAATCCAATGAAACACCACCATATATATATATCAATAATACTAATCTCTGCATTACAAGCATCACTGTATGATAATGATATCTGGACATAAAACACGTCATATGTATGCCCATAATAGTTGTTCATAAATGAAAATATTGCCAATTAACCTTATGTTAACAAACATCTCATTTCAGACCTCCGCTTTACTCACAACGAAGCATGAATATCTCATAATTACTTACCCGAATTGACGAGTCACATTAAAAGCCACCTGGGCGCTTATCCCATAGACTAAAGCTCAACGTTTATAACACACAAAAAAATGACTAAATATGAAAAGAGAATACACAAGAAAATAAGCCTAACATGCATGACTCCTATTTAAAATATAGTACAAAATTTATAAATTTCATAAAATGAGAATTTTTAAACACATAAACTCTTCACCGCCAGGACCTTGTCCTTATATAAGATCCACCGTAGCTTCTAGCTCGGTTTAAAGCATTTCACATCATATAACTATTCGAGGATATCACCCTCAACTCTGAATTCACAAGTATTTGCACATTGTGCCAACTGAAAATTTTCATTTCCTTTCTTTCTTCTTTTCAACAATTCCCGTCAAACAGGATCACAACATATAATGAACCCTCATACCGATAGGGCATATAATTTACAATTGAAATTAATTATCCTGAAATCACATCAAAACCCACTCTAGTAAGTAATAGAAAGTCACTTTTAGCCTCATAGATATTTTTAGTGACCAACACATAATGATAGGGATAGCTATCTCCAAATAATAGTCCAACGTGAGTGTTCACATAAGTAGATTTCAGGATTACGAAGCTCACTCATTAGTGATGCATATTAAGAGGACTTGCCTCAGTTTTCAAACCAAATCAAGTTAAGGAAAAATATCGTTTTTTTTAACAATCAAAATTGTACATGTAATGACACCATCTGGTGTAGTGGCCTCAGCCACACTATAGCAATTATATCAATGGGTCGGGCATCTACCTCTTAAGCGTTATCTACCTGTTCGTTCTACATATCTAACTTGTAGCGTACATAGATTAGTAACTATAATGGAATGTGTTGACTGTGCGTTCTAATGAAATAGATTTCTCCCAAGTCTAGGATAATTTATCATGATGTTTCCACTATCATCACATTCATAACAACTCATCCGCAGTTCGGCCATTCATACTGAGTCTATGCCAGATAACTAGAATAACCATTTAAGGAATCCCATGCTAGTGGTGCATTAAAAGATGATTATCCTATGAGGTTGCCCTGATTAACTGGAGCACTACGAGTATTCTAAAATCGATTCAACTTCCCTGTTGTTACTGAAATACATAATTATTATGGACAAAGGAACATCAAAGGTCCCAACATCATCCCATACAAATCTCAGCTCTTACTCGTATACAAGTTTCAGAGAACTTTTGAATACCACTGAAATACATTGCTGGCCAAATCAGATATGACACATGACCCACAAGTTTATCATTGATAATGAACTCCTTTCACTTGGCGCAAGACATAAGATACATCCTGATAATCCACAATACTAACCTTTATCGCTTGTACGTCATCATCATAAGACAACTCAAGACATTCGTTTGGTACATGTCCTTCTTAGGACAGGTTAAACTTACTTACCCCAATATCGCTGTTGCTAGTTGTACCCTTCGCTAAATAGACATCTCATACGAACCATATAGTCTTTATTACCACCAACTATCTTTAGATCTACATCCACCTCGTGATTCTACCATTAAAGCGACGATTAGGCAGTTAAGTAAACCTTCTCAAGATCGAACTTATCAACCGAATGTCAGAACCTAGTACACCCCATGTGCACAATTGAATGGATCTCTCAATACTCTTGCATTATCGATATGGATGACACGCGGTAACAATGGTTGAGTAAATTCTTGGCTCCTTATAATCCCTCTGTAGCATCACGAACCGTCGGCGCATACTTGATATCGAGTGCGCAATTTAAATACACGAGTGGATGAAAGAACATATGATATAGGCTCCAACTGAATAAATGATGCACGATAAGGAATGAAATGAAGTGGAATTTTCCTAACGATTACGTAGCCTCTCGTAGATAAATACAGACGTCTCCATATCGATCAGCGAGACTCTAAGTAACCGGTCTGTGTCCCATGACTCCTATGAACCTAGAGCTCTGATACCAACTTGTCACGACCCTAGTCACCAATTGTGAACCTGTCATGACGACACCCAGCCTTCGCGACTAGGTAAGCCTAACACGATGCGGAATATACAATTTCATGAACATAAGATAAGATAATAGCAGAATAATGTAAATGAAATGTAATAAGTGCCGCTAGGCACATACACATCGCCAAAACACACTAGCAACATACTACCAAGACCCGGAAACCCACGGGCAACACAAACTAAGAAAGAGTACAACTGTGGCTCTATACATCAAGAATGTCTATACAACGGAAACAAGGGAAATAACTGATATCACTAATGAGAATAGAAGGGGACTCTCCGGATCCGCGGACGTAGCAGATCATACCTCAAGTCTCCTGACAGTGCTCCTAAATCACCTGTAATGTGCCTGATCTGATGTACCTGGATCTGCACAACAAAAGTGTGCAGAAGAGTAGCATGAGTACACCACGACGGTACTCAGTAAGTGCCAAGCCTAACCTCGATGGAGTAGTGACGAGGAAGGTCAGGGCCCTACTGAGAAACAATAATATAATGATAATAACAATAATAAGCAGATTAAATAAGAATGAGTCTAAAGTAACAACAATAAAGTAATTACTGCAACCGTCTACAATTAAGCTAACAACGAGTAACAAACACAACATAAATTCAAATCAACAAGTCTAAGATCTACGGGAATTGAACCCGCAGTCCCTACATCAGTGTCTCTGGGTCTCTGGGAATCGAACCCGCAGCCCAAGGATCTCTGGGAATTGAACCCGCAGTCTGTACCTCAATATATCAGGATCTCCGGGAATCGAACCCCTAGTCCATGTCTCAATAGCTCAGGATCTCCGGGAATCGAACCCGCAGTCCTTCGGATCTCTGGGAAATGAACCCGCACTCCGTATCTCAATGTATCAGGATCTCCGGGAATTGAACCCGCAGTCCCTCTCTATATTCATCAACTCAGGATCTCCAGGAATTGAACCCGCAGTCCATACATCAATATCTCTGGGTCTCCGGGAATCGAACCCGCAGCCCTCGAATCTCCGGAAATTGAACCCACAGTCCGTATCTCAATGTATTCGGGTCTCCGGGAATCGAACCCGCAGCCCTTGGATCTTCGGGAATCGAACCCCGCAGTCCACCAACACAAATAATAAAAAGGAAAGCAAAGAGAAATATGAAATTCGTAACTACAATTACACCAAACCAGTATCAACCAATTCCAAGAAGTTCAAGTAAGACAAATAGGCACTTAGAAAGATAATCCTATCTAACCATGCCTTTCTAACGAATATCAGGTAAATGTTACAATTTAATCAGCTAAATAACAGAATTATCACGATTTGAACAATTCAAGTAAGGTAGTTTCCAACAATCTGCGCATGTACACGCCCGTCACCTTGCGTACAAGGCATTTAAATTAACACATAATATCCTAGGGGACAAGGTTCCCCCACACGAGGTTAGACAAGCCACTTACCTCGATTCTGGTACGAAACCGCTAAGAGACAACTCTCTTGCCACGAGTATCGGCCTCCACAGGTGTAGAATTTGATCAAAGTCAATAGAAATACATCAAAATATGTCAATAGGGCATTACCCAATCGAAAGAACTCGAAAAATACTCAAAATTACAAAATTGGCAATACTCGAGCCCGGGGCCCACATCACGAAAAAATCTGAAATTCACATTTTCGGAATCCTTGTCTCGCCACGAGTCCGTACATACCAAATTCACAAAAATCAGAGTTCATTTGACCCCTTAACTCACCATTTCTATCCAAGAGGGTTTTCTACCCTTTTTAACAAAAATTCTCAAATTAAACACCAAAACTTGCAATAGATTTGAGTTATACAACCAAAATTGAGTTAAGAGTACTTACCCCCATTGTTCTCTATGAAAATCGAACAAATAATTTTCTTATCCAAGCTCCAAATCGCAAAAATGGAAAATGGGTTCACCCGCACGGTTACTGTTCACGCACGGGTACTGTTCACTATTCATAATATGCAGCAGCTTTTTTTTAATGAAAATTGCAGCACAACCATTTTTCACTAAAATGGTTCTAACTCCATCATACGAACTCGGAATTCGACGATTCTTTTTCCTATGGCTCTGTAATTTTTATACGGATCTAGTGGTTTAAACAAAACTGAATTTGGAGCTCATTGCTCATTTCATTACCAATTTCGCTCCTTAAACAATTAACTCGCATATCGCGTCAAAAATCCGATCGCGACTTGATGAAATTAAACCAAAATTTCCAGATCAGTCCTATAATTCATGATTTAAATTCTTGAAGTTCAAAATCAAATTTGGATCTCTAGAACTAAAAATAGACCTTTAGATCATTACATTTATGCTCGAAACAACAAAATCCTCCAAAATGACCCGTTGGACATCTGAAACACACCCGAGACCCCCGAGACCTCAACCAAATATACAGACATGATCTATTACCTCGTTCAAACTTGCTCGAATCCTAAAATCACTATTGTTAACATCAAAATCGTCTGTTTCAGCAAGTTCAAGCTTAAGTTTAACTATAACTTTCAAAATTCTTATTCGATCAAAAACCCGACCAAACGACGTCCGAATGACCTAAAAATTTGCAGACATATCCAAAATAACCTAACGAAGCTGCTGCAACTGTCGGAATTCCATTCCGGCGCCCGAATCAAAATCTCACCTATCGTTCGGATTCGCCAAAATTTCAAACTTCGGCATTTCAAGCCTAATTGAGCTACGTACCTCCAAAATACATTCCGAACGCGCTCCCAACCCCGAAATCACCTAACGGAGCTAATGGAACCATCGGATTTCCGTTCCGAGGTCGTCTTAAAATTGTTCCGGCTACGGGCCATTTTTCAATTATAAGGCTTCTATTTAGGGACTAAGTGTCCCAAAACGCTTCAAATTTCAGAACCGACTCTCCCGACAAACCACAATAGCAGAAATGAACTTAGGGGAATAGTTAAATTGGGGACCAGGGCGTAAATTTCAAAAATGATCGGCCGGGTCGTTACAATATTGGGATTTGCTTTAGATGCTCACAGGTTTGAGGCCGGAGGCCGAGGATCCCAGGGCTGGGATCAGTCGGATACAGTTATCCCCTATTCGACAGCGCCTGGAGAAGATCCACCCCACTATCACTGATAAGTCAGAGGAGGAGGATGTACTTTAGTATACTAGGTTGCTGTTGCTCCTTCTATTTGGGGGTGTCTTGTTCCCGAACACTTCGGGTAATTTAGTAAGCCTCCGGTTTCTCCATCATATCACACGGTTCGAGGATACAGTCACATACAGCTGGTGTGCTGTTGTCCTCGCATTCTTATACAAGCAGATGTGTCGGGCTTCTATGAGCACAGAGAGAGATATTTGCGGCTTCCTGCCCCTTCTATAGGTGAGAACATATTCAATGAAAATATCCGTTACTTACAAATCTACCTAGCTATAGTTTATCTCACAGTATACATCAACATTCTATGTTAGGTTTGGGTATGAGAGCGATTTGTGCAGCTCAGGCCACCTTTGCCATAGCTACCAGCTGACGTTGCATTTCCGCACTTGCCTTTAGCTTCTATGTGGTTCATGCGGCGTGGACTTTCGCGGGCATATGATGCCTATCATAATCTGCCAGGCATCCGGGATGTGTTAGACTTCCTCGAGGATGCATAGGTGAATATCTAACTGCACGTACCAGTTATTGTTTAATTTAGTGTTACGCATACTAACCATTTGTGTTGTTATTTGATAGTTCGTCTGGACACCTTATAGCGAGGACTTGCTAGCTACCGTGCAAACGTACTATACTCTAGGCCGAGATATTTGGAGGACTTCTATCCCTCTTACATGCCTAGATATAGTGGAGCATCATGCCTCGGAGCGGGTTTCTCGTCAGTTTGGCATGCTGCAGACTTTACCGCCTCCGCTTGCATGGCATCCCTTACATTATGAGAGGGATGATCATAGCAGGGTGGACGACACCTTTTTAGGCTGGCTCCACACTCAACTGGTCATTTGTGATAGACGAGGTGATTTGATCCCACCTCTGTAGCACTATCCTATTGAAGGGTATATGGCATGGTACCGCACAGTGTCCCGTCTGTTTGTCGGCAACCCAGTGCATCAGGTAGATGGGCGGTACGTCTCATACGCCGGGAGACACGAGGCTCTGGTAAGTTTTATGTTATATTTAATAATGTACATATAATGTTGTGAGTTAAACCCAGATTACATTATTTACTTTTGTGCAGGCCATTGGATTGCATACCGTCTACCGTATGGGCCAGGAGATGCAGGATTATGCACGATCCAGTGGCAATTATGGATTATGGTCGGCGATTCATGACAGTGGCTGCCGAGATACTGCAGCGTGCCAGATCGGATCAGCGCTTGGCACAAGATGCTGATTATATTGATCCATCCACATACCAGCGAGGTCGTGGTATTCCACGAGCTGTTGGTGCCCGACGACCTGCTGCCCGATGACCAGGTGCTGCCCAGCAATCTCGTGATGCCCGAGGAGGTGGTGTCCAGCAGGAGGCCGGTGATGCTCCCGATGATGATGTTGCTGCTGCTATGCCAGGAGGCATGCATGAGACGGACCTGCCGTCTTACAGCCTTGGTATTTATGACACTGCAGGCCCTTCACAGATGACCCCACCGGGTCCATTATTGATCCCGGGCTCTGATTTCCAAGTAGAAGATTGGGGTGCATATTACCCTGGCCCATCTACCACTGATGAGGGTGCACCGACCAGAGATATCTTTAGTGGCCGCCGTCTGAGTTATGGGAGCTCTTCACATGCTCAGGTATGAGTTTATTAGTTTTGAATATGAATTTCTTTTAACTATAACTTATTTTATTTATTACATTATAATAATCTCCTTGTTGAAGCTTCAGTTGACGATGCGATAGATGACTACATACAGGATCCAGACGCTATTATGGTAAGATAATATAACTGTAAATTATAAATTATTATGTGATTTTGTATACTAATTTTTATTTTATTATGTAGTCTTCTATTGGACCTGACTGCACCACTGTTGCATGTCATCCTGAGCCACATCCAGCTATTAGAAGGAAATTTATTGATGATGATCCTGATAGCGTACCTGGACGGGCGGGGATGCGCCTCAGGCCGACGACTTCTTTGAGACACACCAATTGTGGCACTTGACTGGGCGGCCTTCCTTTTTTGTGTATATGTTGTAAATAATATTTTTTGTAACAACAATATTTAATTAAATATCTCTATTTTAGTTCTCCATTTGTTTTATTGTTTCGTATCACAACACAAGATCTTCAACTTAAATGCAACAAAAACATCAAATAGTACAACAGAACAAAAACATAATAATAAACTTAAACTTAAATTAGTAGAACACAAACACAAACATAAGTTAATAAGAAAGACAAACATACAAATGAACTAAACACATAGTAGGAATTGTTTAGTCCCGACTTTCATTTATTCTACGTTCTAACCACTTAAATTGTTCGAGCAATTGTTCTTTTTCGTCTTCTAACTCTTTCACTCTCGCCTTAAGCTCCGTAGTTTCCTGTTTATTTTTTTTTATTCCTTCATTGCTTCAAAATTCCATTCCGCTCTCCATTTTTTATCACTTACTTCCCTCAGCTCCTCCCTCATTTCTTCCATTTTTATGAAGTTCGCTGTTAATATTTTCTTGGCCTAACCACATATTATGCAGATTTAACATTTGTTCTCTGTAGTTTGCTTGGAGACATTGTTCCTCTACCCATTCATCAAACTCACACACAGGTTCATTCGGATTTTTGTACATCTGGTTCATACACATCCAGTAGTTACGTCCAACATCATCATCATCCCAACAAGTTTGTAGCACACAAGCTTTTGCACAGTAACACACTGGTGTACCATGTCGAGCCATTTAGTTTTGCTTAAAAATATCAAAGTTGGAAGAAATATTCTGGTTTAGTAATTTTTTGAGCGTATATGATGAACGAAATGAGCCTGGTATTTATAGGTGAGTGAATGCTCACACAACGCCAGTTTTGATGGCGTTGTACACACACAACGCCAGTTTTTATGGCGTTGTACACACACAACGCCAGTTTTTATAGCGTTGTATGTTACACGGTCAGCTTTTTCTGTTTGACAAGACATCACATGCACAACGTCAGGTGTGATGGCGTTGTATTTTACGTTCAGCTTTTTCAGTCTACTTTATGTCTACTTTATGTCATTGATATGTCTACTTTATGTCTACTTTATTCTATTGATGGGTCCACTTTATGTCATCCGGTCACACTTTTCAATTCGACAAGACAACACACAAGTTACTTTAATGAGATTCGAGTTAAATTTACATACGGAATAGAAGTAAAAACAAACAAAAAATAAAAAAAAAAGGTTAAAAAAAAGATTGGTAATTTTCTAGACATTAATGAAACATAATTTTATTTCATAAATCAACCAAAATACACATTAGAACTAATTATTACAACTCATACATTGTTAGGTAAACTAGAAGAACACCCACCCCGAGCTTGATTATTGTTGCCACCCAAAGGACAGTTTCTACGGTCGTGTCCAGGTTGCGAATATATACCACATTTTTGCGTATAAACTGTATCACTAATATCCATTTGGTTCCGTATACGCGTTCTCTTCTTCACCTGCATCTTACGCAAATAGGACTTGTTACACACCATTTTAAATGGTACAGGAGGCCAATGATGCTCAACGCCCAGTGGTTGCAACTGACTACTATATGTGCTTACGTACTTGGAAATGCTATATTGTTGATCAACATAGTTTGTTGCACCTAAACCAACATGTTGAAAGCACTTGATGGCATGTGAGCAAGGCATGTGGTAGATGGACCATTTTCCACAAGAGCAAAACCTTGCAGCTTCATTCACAGTATGTACATTATTACCCCGATTTTGATGGATAGCGGTGCGAACTTCAAACACATTTCTGTCATTATCATACTGCAAAAATGAATGCCAATGTGCTCATCGTCTGTATTTCTCAAATCTCGCCATTGGCACAGGCATAAATTCAACACCATGTTCCATCAATGAAGTTGCAGCCGCAGATCTCTGAACAAACCTCTCTTCAATCTGCTTGAACGACATCCGCACCATGGCTGTGAGAGGCAATCCTCTAGCCGACTTCAATTACCCGTTGAAAGACTCTGACACATTTGTAGTCAGAGTTCCCCATCGTCTGCCACCATCCGTATGCAAAGTCCACTTTTCATGGTCATGTCGTATTAACCAACGATAGGCTGCCTTGTCTAGTTGCCTGATATATTCCATGTGCCTCCGGAATTTATGTTGTTGATGATCTGTTGCTGCCATCCACATCAAATCATGCAAAGCTTTATTAGGAAATGACTTCTGGAAATTGGCTTTCAAATGCCTAACATAGTAACGATGGTAGGCATAAGGTTCTTGCCATGCAGGGAAGTTCTCAACAGAACTTAAGATACCACCGTGCCGATCAGAGATTAGACATATACCAGAACGTTGTTTCATAACGTGCTCTTTCAAGTGATTCAAAAATAGCGTCCACGTCTCTTGGCTTTCATTGGCACAAATAGAAAACGCCACAGGAAATATATGTCCATTAGCATCTACTGCCACGACTATTAATAGCTTAATATCGTACTTTCCATAGACATGAATGCCGTCTATGGATATTATAGGGCGACAATGCGAAAAACCATCAATTGCTGGTTTAAACGCCTAGAACACATAATTGAATATATATTCTGGTTTACCTACACTTCGCTCAACCTTCCACTGAATAATCGTCCCGTGGTTGAAATGCTGCAATGCAGCCATGTATCTAGGCAGATCTGCAAATGACTTATCCCAGTTACCATACACTATTTCAAATGCTCGTTTGCGTCCGAGAATTGCCTGTCTTTTAGTTATGGTATGGCCATATTCCTGCTGGACAGATGTAATACAGTCTTTGATTTTATACCTTATGGAACTGTTCAACGTGTGGAATAAGAACAAGAGAAATCAAGTCAATATCTTAATTAAAGTGATTCTCGTTGAATGTGTCCATTTTGCATGTGTGGGTGGGAATGTATTTACCCACTTTCCATATACCTGTCTTCTTCTTTGTCCCACGCAGCATCCAATTACATGGCCAAAAACATATGCGGCAAATAACCTTGTATACCGTTGGACTTGACTCCGCTACCTGCATCTCATGACAGTCTTTTACGTTGTGCATTTTACAAGCCCCGGTTAGGCGCACTTTATCAGGAAAAAGCATCCCCTTTGCTAGCACCGTTGGTCTAGATTCATCCCACATTGCTGTCATGATTTCATCCCAAATCCGGTCGTGATGGCGCCCAGCACATTGCTAAGCCAGCCTGACCAATCCATATCAACCACGGAGCAAGAAGCTCTCTTTAACCCATTTAAGCAAAGTAATTGACGAAATAAAAGCAATACATGTAACGAAAACGGGGAACCAAGTCCCATAATACATCAACTCCCATAGACCAAGGGTCAAGAGTCATGAGCCTCTACCGAACATGAGTGTATAAAGGTTTACAAGATACCAAGTGCGGAAAGAAATGTCAATACAAAATCAAAAGACAGTAGGAAGGAATATCGGGTCCTGCGGACTCTGCAGCTACCTCGTATATCCACAAACTTCGCCTCGCACAGCTACTAGATCACTGCTGAGAGGTACCTGGATCTGCACACAAGGTGCAGGGAGTAAAATGAGTACCGCCAGACTCAATGGTAATAAACAAGGGTAAGACAACGCAGATAAGAAATCCGTAATCAAGCACTATGTAAAGCTGTAATCAAATACCCTGTCACAGAATCAATATCAACTGTACCTGTACCAACAAATACCAATAAATAGCATAACAGCTAGCAGATGTAGCTAAATGCAATGCAATGCATGATATGACCGCTACGGCGTGTAGCTCGACTCCAATTTTGGGTACCCGTGCTCACTGTGGGGGTTCAGACTCCAGAGGGGCTCCTACAGCCCAAGCACATCTCATAGAGATATTCTCGCGGCGTGCAGTCCGATCCAACATATATCCTGCTGCGGCGTGCAGCCCGATCCACTACTAGTCAGCTAATATGCAGATACAGCCTCGCATGCTCAAAAATAGTTTTTGAAAACTCTTTTATCATTTTTCAGTTGGAAAACAGTAATGTCAAGTTCCAGAGATTGGAATTAGCATAATAACAAAAATAGCTGCGGACTAGTAGTAAACTAGCATGTCTATATGATAAGACAATGATAACGATCCTCGCGGATCCAATAACTGGCTCACGGCCCACATGTATACTCAACCGCCCAAGAATGGGGTTCAACGGCTCAAGAGTGGCCATTATCACAATATATATATATGCAACCATCCGAGAAGGAGGTTCGACGGCTCTAGAATAGCCAATAATACAGGATCAACAGGTTGGACTAATATATAGTCTCCAGTTCATGATCGACCCCGCACTCTCAAGAGTGTGCGTGTCTCGCCGCTATACAGCATCACAAAGTGGTATACCGGGGTTTCGAACCCGCCGGTCATCACCCACATCTATTACTCACCTCAATACGGCGCGATGACTACTCCGCAATGCCCTTGCCACGAGAATCAAGCTCCGCACGCGTAGAATCTGATCAAATACAGTAGAAATACAACAAATTAGGCCAATGGGACTACACCCAATCAATACAACTCAATTTACATCAAAATTCCCAAAGTTGTCAAAACCCGACTTTCGGTACGCTTGTCGAAAAATCACGAAAGTCACATATTCGGAACCCTCATCTCAATACGAGTCTAAGCATATCAATTTTACCAAATTCGGACTCCATTTGCCCATTCAAAACCTTGATTTTCTAAAGTTCAAGCCTAGGGCTAAATCCTCCATAAATTACCCCAAATTCCTCCATTTTCATGATATAATTGCATAATATTACCAATACTAATCATAGTTTAAGTCCATAGATGATTACCCGATGATTTCCTTGAATTTCTCTTCAAAATCGCCCAAATCGCCTCTAAAGCCGAGACCCAAAATGTGTGAAATGTTCTGAAATTTTTCTAACTTCCGATACACTTACTTACAGCGATTTTCGCTTCCGCGGAATATTTTCCGCTTCTACGCGTCCGTATCCGCGACCAAAGTGGCGCTTCAGGCGGTTCCAGGCCCGGCCGGCCATATCCGCTTCTCGCGAGCAAGCGGCCGCTGAGCGGACCCGCTTCGCGAAGAAGCTTCCGCTTCGCGGACACATCCGCCTCGCGCATCATTGACCGCTTCCGCGGTCTCGCCCAAACGGCAAAATGTCCGCTTCTGCGGACCATGCCCACTTTCTCCCCGTCCGCTTCTGCGATCACTGGGCTCGCACCACCGACCCCGCTTCAGCGGAATGGCTTCCGCTTCTGCGTAACCAGCCGCTCCTCCGCATCTCGTCCGCTTCTGCGGACTCGCTCCTGTGTCCAAAAGTCCGCAGGAGCGGAAACAACAGAGCAGGATCCCAACCCGCAATTTTTCCACAATTTTCTCCCGTTTAACCATCCGAAAACACCCCGAGGCCCCCGGACCTCATCCAAACATACCAACACATCTTAATACCTCATTCGAACTTGCTCCAATCCTCAAAACACGTCTAACAACATCAAAACCCATAATTCGCATCGAATTCAAGCCTAAATTCCTTAAAACATTCCAAATTACAAATTCAATCAAAAACCCGACCAAACGACGTCCGAATGACCTGAAATTTTGCAGGCACATCCAAAATCACCTAACGAAGCTACTGCAACTGTCGAAATTCCATTCCGACTCCCGGATCAAAATCTCACCTACCGTTCGGATTTCGCCAAAATTCAACCTTAGCCAATTCAAGCCTATTTCTACACCGGGCCTCCAAATTCAATTCCGATCGCTCCCCTAAGTCACAAATCACCTCCCGGAACTAACCGAATCATCAGAATCCGATTCCGAGCCCTCTAACCAAATAGTCAACTCCGGGTTGACTTTCCTTATTCAAGTTTCCTTCACAAAGGCTATATGCCTCATTTTCAATCCAATTCACTCCTAACTCACCCGATAGGCTTTAACACCGATATAAAATCATAAAATATGTATTTACAACATAACGGGGTGGTAATTCTCGTGACGACGGGCCGGGTCGTCACATTCTCCCCCTCTTAAGCAAACGCTCGTCCTCGAGCGGGTCAAGAAACATACCTGAAGTCTCAAACAAGTGAGGATATTTGCTCCGCATCTCCCGCTCGATCTCCCAAGTGGCCTCCTCCACGGGTCGACCTCTCCACTGAACCTTAACTGATGCAATCTCCTTAGACCTCAATTTTCTCACCTGCCGTCCCAAAATGGCAATAGGCTCCACATCATAGGATAGATCACCATCAAGCTGAATGGTACTGAAGTCTAATACATGAGACGGATCTCCAATGTACTTCCGGAGCATAGACACATGGAATACCGGATGAACGCTGGATAAGCTGGGCGGCAAGGCCAACTCATATGCCACCTCTCCAACTCTCCTAAGTATCTCAAAAGGACCAATGTACCCGGGACTCAACTTTCCTTTCTTCCCAAACCTCATGACACCCTTCATAGGTGAAATCTTCAACAATACTCTGTCACCAACCATGAAAGACAACTCTCGAACTCTACGGTCCGCATAACTCTTCTGACGAGACTGTGCTGTACGAAGCCTCTCCTGGATCAACTTTGCTCTATCCAGAGCATCCTGGACTAACTCAGTCCCTATCAATCTAACCTCACCAGGCTCAAACCATCCCACGGGGGATCTACACCGCCTGCCATACAATGCCTCATACGGGGCCATCTAAATACTCGACTGATAACTGTTGTTGTAGGCAAACACAGCAAGTGGTAGGAACTCATCCCACGAACCACCAAAATCAATCACACAAGCTCGCAACATATCCTCCAAGATCCGAATAGTACGCTCAGACTGTCCGTCTGTCTGGGGGTGAAATGCTGTACTCAACTCAACCCGTGTACCCATCTCTCGCTGAAATGCTCTCCAAAACTGAGAAGTGAACTGAGTACCCCTGTCGGATATGATAGACACTGGGACTCCATGCAACCGAACAATCTCTCGAATAAAGATCGATGCCAACCGCTCCGATGAGTAGGTAGTACTAACTGGAATGAAGTGAGCTGACTTGGTCAGTCTATCCACAATCACCCATACAGAATCAAACTTCCTCGCCGTCCGAGGGAGTCCAGGTAACAAAGTCCATAGTGATCCTCTCCCATTTCCACTCAGGAATAACAATGCGCTGAAATACACCACCGGGCCTCTGATGCTCGTACTTAACCTGCTGACAGTTGAGGCACCGTGCTACATGTCCGACAATGTCCATTTTCATCTTTCTCCACCAATAGTGTTGTTTCAAATCTTGATACATCTTAGCGGCTCCAGGATGGATAGAATACCGCGAGCTATGGGCCTCCTCCAGAATCAACTCACGAAGGCCATCAACATTGGGCACACATATCCGGCCCCTGCATCCTCAATACGCCGTCACTATCAATGGTGACATCTCTAGCATCATCATGCTGAACTCTGTCCCTAAGGACAGCCAAATGTGGATCATCATACTGGCGCTCACGAATACGATCATATAGAGATGACCGAGATACAACACAAGCCAATACCCGGCTGGGCTCCGAAATATCTAACCTCACTAGCCGATTGGCTAGCACCTGAACATCATGAGCAAATGGCCTCTCCTCAGCCGGAATATATGCCAAGCTCCCCATACCGACCGCCTTCCGGCTCAAAGCATCGGCCACCACATTGGCCTTCCCCGGATGATATAATATAGTAATGTCATAATCCTTCAGCAACTCTAGCCATCTCCGTTGTCTCAAATTAAGGTCTTTCTGTTTGAACAAGTGCTGGAGACTACGATGGTCGGTATACACCTCACAAGACACACCGTACAAATAGTGCCTCCAAATCTTCAAGGCATGAACAATGGCGGCTAGCTCCAAGTCATGAACATGATAGTTCTTCTCATGTGGCTTCAACTGCCGAGAAGCATAAGCAATTACCTTTCCTTCCTGCATCAACACACAACCTATCCCCACTCTCGAGGCATCACAATAAACGGTATATGAACCTGAAGCTGATGGCAATACTAACACTGTAGTTGTGGTCAAAGCTGTCTTGAGCTTCTGAAAGCTCTCCTCGCACTCATCCGACCATACGAATGGTGCACCCTTCCGGGTCAATTTAGTCAATGAAGAAGCAATGGATGAAAATCCCTGAACAAACCGGCGATAATACCCCGCCAAGCCAAGAAAACTCCCGATCTCTGTAGCTGAGGACGGTCTAGGCCAACTCTGCACCGCCTCTATCTTTTTCTGATCAACCCTGAATACCATCACGAGACACCACATGTCCCATAAATGCTACGGACTCGAGCCAAAACTCGCACTTGGAGAATTTAGCATATAGCTTCTCCTCTCTCAATCTCTGCAACACAATACTCAAATGCTGAGCATGCTCCTCCTGACTACGGGAGTAGACTAGAATGTCATCAATGAACACAATCACAAATGAATCCAAATAAGGCCTCAACACACTGTTCATCAGATGCATAAATGCTGCTGGGGCGTTGGTCAACCCAAAAGACATCACAAGAAACTCATAATGACCATATCGGGTCCTGAATGCCAGTCTTCATAATATCCGAGTCCCTGATCTTCAGCTGATGATAGCCTGAACGAAGATCGATCTTAGAAAACACCCTCGCACCCTGTAACCGATCAAACAAATCATCTATGCGCGGTAGAGGGTACTTGTTCTTCACTGTCACTTTGTTCAATTGCCTATAATCAATACACATTCGCATGGAACCATCTTTCTTTTTAACAAATAATACCGGCGCACCCCACGGAGACACACTAGGACGGATGAAACCCTTATCCAGAAGTTCATGAAGCTGCTCTTTTAGTTCTTTCAACTCAGCTGGTGCCATCCGATAAGGAGGAATGGATATAGGCTGAGTGCCCGCACCAAGTCAATGCCAAAATCAATATCCCTGTCCGGCGGCATGCCCGGCAGGTCTGAGGGGAATACATCTGGGAAGTCCCTCACAACAGGTACGTAATCAATGCTAGGAGACTCAGCTCCCACATCTCTCACAAAAGCTAAGTACGATAAACACCCTTTTTCAACCATCTTCCGAGCTTTTAGGAACGAAATAACACGGCTAGGGACGAAATCGGTCGAACCCCGCCACTCAATCTGAGAAATACCAGGAATGGCCAACGTAACTGTCTTAGCATGACAGTCCAATATAGCATGATACGGAGACAACCAATCCATACCCAATATAACATCAAAGTCCACCATACCCAACAATAACAAATCTGCCTGGGTCTCCAGACCCCCAATAGATATAACACAGGATCTATAGACATGATCCACAACAATCGTATCACCCACGGGGGTGGATACATGAACAAGTAAATCAAGACTACCACGAGTCGCACCCAAATGATGTGCAAAATAAGAGGACACGTAAGAATATGTGGACCCTGGATCAAATAGAACAGAGGCATCTCTGTGACAGACAGAAATGATACATGTAATCAGTGCATCGGAGGCAACTGCATCACGCCTGTCAGGAAGTGCATAGAACCGTGCCTCGCCTCCACCAGATCTCTCCTCGCCTCTGGGGTGACCACGAGAAGACTGACCTCCACCTCTACTAGCCTGAGATGGTGCTGAAGAGGAGGGCTGATCCCTCTGCTGAGTCCTGTCCCTATGGAGTCGAGGGCACTGTCTCCTCATGTGACCAAACTCACCACACTCATAACATGCACCCGGTGCCGGAGAAGGGTACTGAAGGGAACCCCTCGCCGCAGAAGAACCCTGGGCTGAAGAAGTAGGTGCTGCACTCTGGGCTGAACCCTGATGATGCCCCATGATACTCGGAACGTGCCGACTGAGCAGGCCTAAAAGAGTGACCCCTACCCTACTGAAACTATCCCCTCGAAGGAGCACCACCGAAACTTCCATAACCTCGAGGCCTCTTGGCCTCACTCTCCTCCCGATCCTGGCAGCAAACCAACTCAATATCTCGAGCTAAATCCACCGCCTCCTCAAATTAAGTGCCCAACACTCTCTCGCTGGTCATAAGAATACGGATAGAGTAGTTGAGGCCATCAATGAACCTCCTGATCCTCTCCCTATCGGTGGGGATCATCCATGTGGCATGCCTAGCCAACTGAGTGAATCTAAGCTCATACTGAGTCACAGACATGTCGCCCTGAATCAACCACTCGAACCGGCGACGTAGCTCCTCGCGACGAGACCGAGGTACATATTTCTCTAGAAAGAGAGTAGAGAACCTGCTGCCATGTGAGAGGTGCTGCTCTTGCATGCCTACGCCTCTCAAACTCCTCCCACCAATCAAATGCGGGACCGTTGAACTGAAATGTAGTAAATGAAACTCCGCCGGACTCAAGAATACCAGCCGTACGCAGGCATCTTCTGACACTTATCCAAGAAACCCCGGGCATCCTCGCCCTCAACGCCACCGAAATGGGGTGGCTGAAGTCTACCAAATCTCTCAAGACGACGCCGCTCGTCTTCGGGCATAACCTCAACCATATGCTCTGGAGCGGAGCTGGAGCTGGTGCAGTCGGAGGAATAACCGGTGCAACCACCCGAGCCGGGGATCCCTCTGGCGTCCGAAGTCCCCGAACAACCGGGTCGGTGTGCGAGCCGCAGTGGGTCCGCCGACCACCCCCGACCGAGATGTCGCTGCGTAGCGGTAGCCGAAACTACCCGAGCCAAACCGGAACACACCGATAATATTTGAGCAAGCGTCTCCTGAAGACCGTGAATAGCAATAGATATAGTCCGGCCCTGAAACTGGGACCGCCGGAGCATCAACCACCGGGGCCTGCTCCTGAACTGGTACAACAGAGCGGTCGGCTCGGCACCGCCGCCCGCCCTACCTCTAACTCTAGCACGACCGCGTCCACGGCCTCTAACAGTGGCAACGGAGGTCGTCCACCTCGTCCCGATGCTCGCGTTCTCGCCATCCGCGAGAGAATAGAATATAGAAGTTCAGTTCTCGGAACAACAAGATCGCACGACACAGTTCAAGAAAAGTGAAGTTTTCCTAAAGGTTCGCAGCTCTCCCGAGGATAAGTACAGGCGTCCCCGTACCGATCCACAAGCACTCTACTAACCGGCTCAAGACTCACGAGGCCTAGTAAACCTAGGCTCGATACCAACTTGTCACGACCCCAAATCCGGCCGTGATGGCGCCCAACACATTGCAAGCCAGCCTGACCAATCCATATCAACCACGGAGCAAGAAGCTCTCTTTAACCCATTTAAGCAAAGTAATTGACGAAATAAAAGCAATACATGTAACGAAAACGGGGAACCAAGTCCCATAATACATCAACTCCCATAGACCGAAGGGTCAAGAGTCATGAGCCTCTACCGAACATGAGTGTATAAAGGTTTACAAAATACCAAGTACGGAAAGAAAAGTCGATACAGAATCAAAGACAGTAAGAAGGAATATCGGGTCCTGCGGACTCTGCAGCTACCTCGTATATCCCACAGATGTCGCCTCGCACAGCTACTGGATCACTGCTGAGAGGTACCCGGATCTGCACACAAGGTGCAGGGAGTAAAATGAGTACTGCCAGACTCAGTGGTAATAAACAAGGGTAAGACAATGCAGATAAGAAATCCGCAATAAAGCACTATGTAAAGCTATAATCACCTACCCTGTCATAGAATCAATCTTCACCGTACCTGTTCCAACAAATACCAATAAATAGCATAACAACTAGCAGATGTAGCTAAATGCAACGCAATGCACGATATGACCGCTACGCGTGTAGCCCGACTCCAATTTTGGGTACCCGTGCTCACTACGGGGGTTCGTACTCCGGAGGGGCTCCTACAGCCCCAAGCACATCTCATAGAGATATTCCTCTGCGGCGTGCAGTCCGATCCAACATATATCCTGCTGCGGCGCGCAGCCCGATCCACTACTAGTCAGCTAATATGCAGATACAGCCTCGCATGCTCAAAAATAGTTTTTGAAAACTCTTTTATCATTTTTCAGTTGGAAAACAGTAATGTCAAGTTCCAGAGATTGGAATTGGCATAATAACAAAAATAGCTGCGGACTAGTAGTAAACTAGCATGTCTATATGATAAGACAATGATAACGATCCTCGCGGGATCCAATAACTGGCTCACGGCCCACATGTATACTCAACCGCCCAAGAATGGGGTTCAACGGCTCAAGAGTGGCCATTATCACAATATATATATATGCAACCATCCGAGAAGGAGGTTCGACGGCTCTAGAATAGCCAATAATACAGGATCAACAGGTTGGACTAATATATAGTCTCCAGTTCATGATCGACCCCGCACTCTCAAGAGTGTGCGTGTCTCGCCGCTATACAGTGTCACAAAGTGGTATACCGGGGTTTCGAACACGCTGGTCATCACCCACATCTATTACTCACCTCAATATAGCGCGACGACTATTCCGCAATGCCCTTGCCACGAGAATCAAGCTCCGCACGTGTAGAATCTGATCAAATACAGTAGAAATACAACAAATTAGGCCAATGGGACTACACCCAATCAATACAACTCAATTTACATCAAAATTCCCAAAGTTGTCAAAACCCGACTTTCGGTACGCTTGTCGAAAAATCACGAAAGTCACATATTCGGAACCCTCATCTCAATACGAGTCTAAGCATATCAATTTTACCAAATTCGGACTCCATTTGCCCATTCAAAACCTTGATTTTTTAAAGTTCAAGCCTAGGGCTAAATCCTCCATAAATTACCCCAAATTCCTCCATTTTCATGATATAATTGCATAATATTACCAATACTAATCATAGTTTAAGTCCATAGATGATTACCTCATGATTTCCCTTGAATTTCTCTTCAAAATCGCCCAAATCGCCTCTAAAGCCGAGACCCAAAATGTGTGAAATGTTCTGAAATTTTTCTAACTTCTCATACACTTACTTACAGCGATTTTCGCTTCTGCGGAATATTTTCCGCTTCTACGCATCCGTATCCGCGACCAAAGGGTCGCTTCAGCGATTCCAGGCCTAGCCGGCCATTTCCGCTTCTGCGAACAAAGGGCCGCTTAAGCGGTCCCGCTTCTGCGAAGAAGCTTCCGCTTCTGCGGACAAATCCGCCTCTGCGCACCACTGACCGCTTCTGCGGTCTCGCCCAAGCGGAAAAATGTCCGCTTCTGCGGACCATGCCCAATTTCCCTCGTCCGCTTCTGCGATCGCTGGCTCGCACCAGCGACCCCGCTTCAGCGGAAAGGCGTCCGCTTCTGCGTAACCACCCGCTCCTGCGCATCTCGTCCGCTTCTGCGCGGACACGCTCCTGCGTCCAAAATTCCGCAGGAGCGGAAACAACAGAAGCAGGATCCCAACCTGCAATTTTTCCACAATTTTCTCCCGTTTAACCATCCGAAAATACCCCGAGGCCCTCCGGACCTCATCCAAACATACCAACACATCTTAATACCTCATTCGAACTTGCTCCAATCCTCAAAACACGTCTAACAACATCAAAACCCATAATTCGCATCGAATTCAAGCCTAAATTCCTTAAAACATTCCAAATTACACATTCAATCAAAAACCCGACCAAACGACGTCCGAATGACCTGAAATTTTGCAGCCACATCCAAAATCACCTAACGAAGCTACTGCAACTGTCGGAATTCCATTCCGACCCCGGATCAAAATCTCACCTACCGTTCGGATTTCGCCAAAATTCAACCTTAGCCAATTCAAGCCTATTTCTACACCGGGCCTCCAAATTCAATTCCGATCGCTCCCCTAAGTCACACATCACCTCCCGGAACTAACCGAATCATCAGAATCCGATTCCGAGCCCTCTAACCAAATAGTCAACTCCCGGTTGACTTTCCTTATTCAAGTTTCCTTCACAAAGGCTATATGCCTCATTTTCAATCCAATTCACTCCTAACTCACCCGATAGGCTTTAACACCGATATAAAATCATACACTTTATCAGGAAAAAGCATCCCCTTTGCAAGCAACGTTGGTCTAGATTCATCCCACATTGCTGTCCGAATTTTATCAAAATCCCGTGTGAGAGCTTCCACATCCGGCATGGTTGGCAAATTATCAATGTAAGGAATCTCTCTTGAATTAAACGACACTTCAGACTCATACATTTTTTGTCTTGGGGGGTCTCTCTTCAAATCAGGTTCTTCCTCATCATCCTCAGCATCACCATCCTCATAATCAAAGGGTGTCTTATCACCAGATTCATCAACATTATTGTCGTAGTCACTGTTCTCTTCCTCGCTTTGTGCATCTGCCAGGTCCCGATGTAATACATCATTTTTGGGCAATTGTGTGAGTTCAACTTGCTCATTTTCACTGCACAATCAACAAAAATATAAGCTAATAAATTAATAAATGATTTCCCTAATTTACGTAAACCACTTAACTTACAAGTCATAATGTGATGAAATTCCATGTTGGACATGACTACCGGATGGGCCACTTGTAAAATTCATATATGGCCGGTACCCCCTATTAAATATGCGAGTGTTACTATTAAATCAATTTAATAAAAATATACTTAATTATCACAAATAATAAATAAAATTTACCAGTCATCTTGTGAGTTATGGAAAGCAGGCGGTGATAAGTTTAAATCGAAGATAACTCTTTCATCCGGAACTTGTCCGGCAAAAGCTGTTCCATAATAACCACCCGATGACTGGGGGTTATCTCTACTACGCACAAGCTCATTTTTAGGAACATCTTCGACCTTCACGTACATCTCCAGCATTGTGATTACAAGAAAATCACGACATTCGTCCGGAGTCCTCAAAAAATCACGCAAAGTTTCATCATCGTCGATGTTAAACTCCGAGTAAAAAGCAACCCCTTGCGGAGTGACGGAATACGGATATCTTCCGGTAACTTTAAGTATGACGGAACGTTTCCTCACACTCATTTTTTTGCATAACAATAGCAATGTATCGTACACCATTGTCAATGGCAATTTAACATGACACTTAGCAGGCAAACTGTAGCTGACAGAGTTATTCTCCATCATAACCTCACCACCCCAATATAAAGAAGTTCTTATCCTTCGCTCTTCAGACATAATGAAGAAATGCTGTAGAATTTAAGAATAATAGAGCAAGAAGAGTAATAGAGCAAGAAGAGTTTAATAAATTTTTTGAATGCATAGAATACGATTGTAACACCTTTTTATATAGAAAACCAAGAGCCGGGGTGGTCATACAACGCCAAAAGAGTTGGCGTTGTACTGTTTAATAATTGTATAGCGTACAACGCCAGATTTAGTGGCGTTGTACAGATACTGACAAATACAACGCCAGAAAAAGTGGCGTTGTATACGAACGGCGCCGTTACCGTTAATATACAACGCCAGAAAAAGTGGCGTTGTATATAGTAATGTCTTTTTTTTTTTTTTTAATAAAAACCTAAAACAGTTCTTTTTGTTAAAATTTTACCTACTTTGGTTCCGGATTCAATACTTGGTGGGACTGAAAAACTTTTCCAAAAGCTGTTTCATCCATCTGACCACATAATAAAGAGAGAGAGAGAAAAAAAGAGCTCTTTTCCAGTACATGTTATATTAAAGTTATACGTATGACAATTTTCTTAGTATTTCGCTATTTATAATGAATTATAAAAACAATTTATTTGCAGAAAATGTCCGAAACCAATATAGAGAATCGAAGTAAGTTGAAGTGTCCACACACTGCTGGTAGAACGCCTTTTGCTCTAATTCGCGAGGTTTGATGTTTTATATTTCTTATTTTTTATAAATTATGAACTTGCTAATTTTATATGGAAAGATTTTTATACCTGTTTTCATGTAACTAGGAAAAAAAGAAGGAAATCTCTGATACTTCAGATACATTGTCAAGTAAGGACATATTTGTAGCTACAAGACAAAGAAAACTTGGCCGAGTATACAAAGGCTCATATGACAATACGAGTAGTAAAATTGTACGATATTTCAAATTTAAAACTCATATGACAATTCTTAATTATTGATTCAATTTTAGTTACTTAAAATTCTTTTCTCTTGTATTTGGTTTGTAGGCTGAAATGGAGAAAATACAAGCAACTCAGCAAAGTGAAGATGATAGTCATTCAGTTGATGCTTTTACTTCAGTCATGGGACATGAACATCCAGGCTGCGTTAGATTGTATGGACGAGGGGTTACCAAGACTTTGTTGAAAGGGCAAAAATGGAATCTTGGATCTTCTTTAGATGCTGACGAGAGGATGCAACAGAAAATCGAGGAAATGGAAGAGAGGATGCAACAAAAAATGGAAGAGAGGATGCAACAAAAAATGAATGAAAAGTTGAACGAACAAAAGGATGCTATGGAACAAAATATTACAATTAACGTCATCGCACGACTTCAGCGTTTGAACCCAGATTTGCAACTTGATCCTGACATGTTAAGGCTCAGTGCACGTTCACCTGTAGATGCTTCCTCTGCACAACAAGCTGCTGTTCAACTAAACAATCGACCATCTGCTGGTAGCAATCAAGGTCAGCTTATACCTTTGCATCATTTCATGCTGCATACACTATGGTTTTTTATATTCTCTTAAGCTAGTTGCATCATGTGGCTAATTGGCTAAAAATCTGGAGTTACTGGACTACTTATAGGTAGTTACTGCACAAGTTTTTCTATGTTATTGGCTAAAAGTAAGCTTTTCTCCAAGCCCAGTGTTACGAAACAGCCACAAAAAGAGAAGATTTGAAAAGCTAGTCTGATTTCTACTGCTTTGTTTCAAAAATTTCTGGTCGATTGAGTGGATTTGTTATTTGTCGCCTTATATGATTTTAGATAATCTTCACACCTCATGAACTACCTTTTGAATTACACACCTCATGAACTACCTTTTGAATTACGCACAATAATATTCATTTTCTTGAATAAATAGAAAAGCAAACCATTAAATAAGAAAAAGTAAAAAGCATGGTTTGGTAAAAATCAGCTTGAACACTGTAGGAGGGGGTCAGTCTATAGACTATAAGTGGAAGCAATAGCATGATGAAGTTAAGTATTGCCTATTGCGTGAGGGCATAGATGGTAGGGATATAGGATAAACTGTTCCTGCAGGCCATATAAATGCAACCAACTAGTAATAATTTCTGGAGAAAATTAATTTCCTATAAAATCGAAGAGCTAATTTCCTCAATTAGTGTATGTGTAATTATTTATACTTATGTGCTATGCAGACAGACATCAGAAATTCTTTTACATTATCAAGAAGGTAATTTTAAATTGGACAAGAATTAATTACTTATACATAATTAGAAACTATGCAGTTTTATATTGAATGGCTTTCCATTTGCCTTATAGAAGTCAAGCTTGACTAATTAAGAGGTCAAGTTTGCAATTTAAGTTGTTAATTTTAAAATAAGGTAATACGAAGAAAAGTTTGGGGCATTTACATTTATACCCGCTTTTCGTGCCACATTTTAATACGTGTCTGCTTTGCAAAAAAAATTGCAAGTGTACCCGCTTTTTCACATAACTTCCGTATAGGCTGAAATAACAAAGACAATCACACAAAACTGGACGCATAAATTGGAACGAATTATTGTATCATAGTTGTACCCATTTTCAATACAAACATTTAACTTAGAAAGATAGTGGTATTTTCAGTACAATCATTCAATTTTTCAGAAAGAAGGTTTGATTATGGTCTATATCCTTCACATTGCAAGTCGATGTTTCTACAACTAGGCTAAAGGTGCAGTTGGCTCACCTTGATTTTTGATATAGTGAGTTGAGTTGCACATGAATGAGAAATGGGAAAAAAGTGAAAGATGGGCATAGAAATTATTGTATCATTGCTTTCTTTGACTCTATGTTCTATTACTGCTATCATTAATATATCTTGAATTTTAGGTTTTCTTATTGTTGAGGTAAATCCAAGGCAACGTTTGGGATTGCACCCCTTCAATGTAGTTAACTTATGTTCATTATTTTAAAGAAAAATGTAGATGATCTTCTGCCAGCTTTAGCTTCTTTAATTAGCCAATCGATGGCCTTACTTGGAGGGTCATAACTTGATATTTATTCTTGAGTATTCTTAGATCGGGTTCTCTTTAAGTGTAATAATTTTATTTATCCTCTTTTGTAGGTGGAGTAGATCAAGAAATGAATGATGAAGACGATGAAGAACTAGACCTTACTTGAGATGAATTTTGAATTGTTATCGATGAATGTTCTAGGAATCTTTTGATACCAAGATTTTTTGAAACTTATTTACACTCTTGAAATGTACTAAACTTATGCACTCATGAAGAACATTAATTTGTTTTATGGATATTATTTGTTTGATGGATAATTTTGTATTATTAATAGTTTCGTTTTATCATGTATTTAAATTTTAGTTTTATTATGTGTAAATATTTATTTATAATAGGTGCTATTTTTTGGCTATTAATTGAATTGATACAATAGCCTACCAGAACCGTTGCGATAGGATACAAATGGCGTTCCAGTAGGCAATGTAAACCGTTGCCATAGGTCCCATAAACTGTTCCAAAATGATATACAGACCGTTCCAAAATGCATATTTAACCGTTACGATAGCTTCGACAAACCGTTGCTATATCCAACATAACCGTAGCAATAGCTCACATATGTGTTTCTTTAGATAATATGGCAACGGTTAAAAACCGTTGTATAAACAATATAGTAACGGTTTAAAACCGTAACAATTGAAAAAAATAACCGTTCCAATAGAGTAAGGGAAAACCGTTGCCATAGATATATCTATTGTCACGGCTATGGAAACCGTTACACGAACCGTTCCAACAGATCTATGGGGACGGCGGCTGAAGTGACGGTTTGTAAACCGTTCCCAAATCTCTATGGTAACGGTTTTCCAGTCTATTGGAACGGTTTTCCAACCGTTACAATAGACCAATTTTTTAGTAGTGCAATGACGTTGCAGCCGCAGATCTCTGAACAAACCTCTCTTCCATCTGCTTGAACGACATCCGCACCATGGCTGTGAGAGGCAATCCTCTAGCCGACTTAAATTACCCGTTGAAAGACTCTGACACATTTGTAGTCAGAGTTCCCCATCGTCTGCCACCATCCGCATGCAAAGTCCACTTTTCATGATCATGTCGTATTAACCAACGATAGGCTGCCTCGTCTAGTTGCCTGATATATTCCATGTGCCTCCGGAATTTATGTTGTTGATGATCTGTTGCTGCCATCCACATCAAATCATGCAAAGCTTTCTTAGGAAATGACTTCTGGAAATTGGCTTTCAAATGCCTAACATAGTAACGATGGTAGGCATAAGGTTCTTGCCATGCAGGCAAGTTCTCAATAGAACTTAAGATACCACCGTGCCGATCAGAGATTAGACATATACCAGAACGTTGTTTCATAACGTGCTCTTTCAAGTGATTCAAAAATAGCGTCCACGTCTCTTGGCTTTCATTGGCACAAATAGCAAACGCCACAGGAAATATATGTCCATTAGCATCTACTGCCACGGCTATTAATAGCTTGATATCGTACTTTCCATAGACATGAGTGCCGTCTATGGATATTATAGGGCGACAATGCGAAAAACCATCAATTTGCTGGTTTAAACGCCTAGAACACATAATTGAATATATATTCTGGTTTACCTACACTTCGCTCAACCTTCCACTGAATAATCGTCCCGTGGTTGAAATGCTGCAATGCAGCCATGTATCTAGGCAGATCTGCAAATGACTTATCCCAGTTACCATACACTATTTCAAATGCTCGTTTGCGTCCGAGAAATGCCTCTCTTTTAGTTATGGTATGGCCATATTCCTGCTTGACAGATGTAATGCACTCATTGATTTTATACCTTATGGACTGTTCAACGTGTGGAATAAGAACAAGAGAAATAAAGTCAGTATCTTAATTAAAGTGATTCTCGTTGAATGTGTCCATTTCGCATGTGTGGGTAGGAATGTATTTACCCACTTTCCATATACCCGTCTTCTTCTTTGTCCCACGCAGCATTCAATTACATGGCCAAAAACACCTGCGGCAAATAACCTTGTATACCGTTGGACTTGACTCTTTTACCTGCATCTCATGATAGTCTTTTACGTTGTGCATTTTACAAGCCCTGGTTAGGCGCACTTTATCAGGAAAAAGCATCCCCTTTGGAAGCACCGTTTGTCTAGATTCATCCCACATTGTTGTCCGAATTTTATCAAAATCCCGTGTGAGAGCTTCCACATCCGGCATGGTTGGCAAATTATCAATGTAAGGAATCTCTCTTGAATTAAACGACACTTCAGACTCATACATTTTTTGTCTTGGGGGGTCTCTCTTCAAATCAGGTTCTTCCTCATCATCCTCAGCATCACCATCCTCACAATCAAAGGGTGTCTCATCACCAGATTCATCAACATTATTGTCGTAGTCACTGTTCTCTTCCTCGCTTTGTGCATCTGCCAGGTCCCGATGTAATACATCATTTTCGGGCAATTGTCTCAGTTCAGCTTGCTCATTTTCACTGCACAATCAACAAAAATATAAGCTAATAAATTAATAAATGATTTCCCTAATTTACGTAAACCACTTAACTTACAAGTCATAATGTGATGAAATTCCATGTTGGACATGACTACCGGATGGGCCACTTGTAAAATTCATATATGGCCGGTACCCCTATTAAATATGCGAGTGTTACTATTAAATCAATTTAATAAAAATATACTTAATTAGCACAAATAATAAATAAAATTTACCAGTCATCTTGTGAGTTATGGAAAGCAGGCGGTGATAAGTTTAAATCGAAGATAACTCTTTCATCCGGAACTTGTCCGGCAAAAGTGTTCCATAATAACCACCCGATGACTGGGGGTTATCTCTACTACGCACAAGCTTATTTTTAGGAACGTCTTCAACCTTCACGTACATCTCCAGCATTGTGATTACAAGAAAATCACGACATTCGTCCGGAGTCCTCAAAAAATCACGCAAAGTTTCATCATCGTCGATGTTAAACTCAGAGTAAAAAGAAATCCCTTGCGGAGTGATGGAATACGAATATCTTCCGGTAACTTTAACTATGACGGAACGTTTCCTCACACTCATTTTTTTGCATAACAACGATATCAATGTATCGTACACCATTGTCAATGGTAATTTAACATGACACTTAGCAGGCAAACTGTAGCTGACAGAGTTATTCTCCATCATAACCTCACCACCCCAATATAAAGAAGTTCTTATCCTTCGCTCTTCAGACATAATGAAGAAATGCTGTAGAATTTAAAAATAATAGAGCAAGAAGAGTAATAGAGCAAGAAGAGTTTAATAAATTTTTTGAATGCATAGAATACGATTGTAACACCTTTTTATATAGAAAACCAAGAGCCGGGGTGGTCATACAACGCCAAAAGAGTTGGCGTTGTACTGTTTAATAATTGTATAGCGTACAACGCCAGATTTAGTGGCGTTGTACAGATACTGACAAGTACAACGCCACTTTTTCTGGCGTTGTACACGAACGGTGTCGTTATCGTTAATATACAACGCCAGAAAAAGTGGCGTTGTATATAGTAATGTCTTTTTTTTTTTTTAATAAAAACCTAAAACAGTTCTTTTTGTTAAAATTTTACCTACTTTGGTTCCGGATTCAATACTTGGTGGGACTGAAAAACTTTTCCAAAAGCTGTTTCATCCATCTGACCACATAATAAAGAGAGAGAAAAAAAGAGCTCTTTTCGAGTACATGTTATATTAAAGTTATACGTATGACATAATTTTCATAGGCACACCAGAAGAAGCTCTATAAACTAAAAAAGGACAGTTATTTGGTAGGTGATGGGCTATTGTTATGTTATTGATTACTTATTAATTGTTAGAAGCTGCATGTAAACCTGGTACCCAAAATGACAACCTACCCTCTTCTTTATTCCTAGCTCCCCTCAACCACCTTAGTACCAGTATGATTAAATTGTCTTGTTAAAAAATCAAGTCTTTGTACGGCATGTTTGGCCACTTTCATATTGATTTGTGGTTTAACTTGAATTTCCCTGTTTATAGTTATAAGCTGGGCTCTTAAGGTTAGCTCAATAGTAGCCCTGTAATAATATGTTATTTTGACGGCGATTTGAATAAAGAGGAAGAAATCTTGTGTTCTTTTGAGAGAGCATAAAATTGCATGTAGCTTTTGGAAGTTATTAGAAAATTTGATGCCTCAAGTTTGATAGCTTGAAGTTGCTTAGCATTTACATGAGAGTTTGAATATTAAAATAAATTCTGGGCAAGTTGCTTGAATAGATATCATGGAGTTGCTAAGAAACCAACTGTACTAAAGTAGTCATTTTAAGGGATCAAGAAAAAGTATCAAGTTCAATTTGATTTATTTGCCTTGCTCCTCTATTAGTAAGTACCGGGAAAAGGTGATTATGCAAGATTTGGCATTTCCATTAAGGACATGATCCTTGATAGGAATGTATATAGGTCAAGAATTAAGAATAGAATGCTAGTAGGTAGTCGAGTGTGTGTCTTCCCCGTACCAATAGTATTATTAGTAGGTAGCCTCGTATTCTATTAGTGTTAGATCTCTATTACTACATTTTGATTATTCTGCTTGTTTCCTTATTATCTTCTTATTGTTACTGCTTTTTATTTATCTTTTCTTGAGCCGGTGGTCTATCGGAAAAAGTCTTTTTACCCTCAATGTAGGAATAAGATCTGAAGTACACACTACCCTCCCCAGACCCCACTCGTAGGATTTGCTAGGTTTGTTGTTGTTGTTGTTGCTCTATTATGTTATGAGTGCTCTTTATTTAGTTTAATATGTTATGCTTTTCTTTTTTCATTTTTTGGTCGATTGTACAGCCTGCTACTCGTCTTTGTTGTTCCACCGAATTAAGCCTAGGAAAAATTATGTGTGGGTAAGCAAATGGCTGTTTCAAAAACTTTTCCAAAAGCTGTTTCATCCATCTGATCACATAGTAAAGAGAGAGAGAAAAAAAAGAGCTCTTTTCCAGTACATGTTATATTAAAGTTGTATGACATAATTTTCATAGGCACACAAGAAGAAGCGGCAGAAGCGTATGATGTTGCTGCAATCAAATTCAGAGGTGTAAATGCTGTCACTATTACCTATACTTAGTACTAGGTAATATTTCATGTAACAACTATCTTTTTCCCTTTTAGGAAACCTAATACTTTGACCATTTAATTAATTGCGCCCTACCTACTCAACTTATTCTTAATTTTAATTTGTAATTATGCTAGTAAATAATTCATCTGAACAAAAATATACGTACAATTTTTGTTTTGTTCCCACTTTTCCTCTTTATTTTTTTATTTTTTTTTGATTTTTCGTTTTCAATTATATCACAATTCACAACTAGCCCATGATCTGTGATGATCCAATATGTCATTTAGAGTTTTAAACTTTAAATTTGTGTTTCAAACCACAAATAGCTCCTTTTCGCCTATCTCGATTTGTGCGCACAGTCTGTGTCATTTTTCGGAAAGCTTTTGTAGGAAAAATTGATTAAAACATGAATTTGTGCCTTAAAAATCCATTTCAGTCGACTTCGACCAAGGTTTTCAGCAAACTGAAGAAGATCCATATTTTGATGGTCCTAGTGGGTCTGTATCGTAAATTGGGACTTGTGCGTATACCCGAAATCGAATTCGGAAGTCCCTAGCTCGGGTTATTGCATTTTGTCAAAAATTTAAAGTGAAAAGAGTTTAAAGAATTTATAAATTTGATCAAAGTTTGATTTTGTTGCTACTGGGTCCGAAATTTTGTTCCGGAGTTCGGTATAGGTTCATTACTATATTTAAGACTTGTCTCGAAAATTTGGTGCAACACAAAGTTATTTTGTCGTGATCCAACGTCAGGTTGTTTAAATGAAGGTTTTTAAGTTTTATTGAAAATTTCATTTGTTTGGCTGTCAGACTCGTAGTTCTATGCGTTATTTTGGTATTTTGATCGGCGAGCAAGTTTGTATGAGGTTCTTAGACTTGCGCGCATGTTTGGTGGGGAGCCTTGAGGGCTCGAGTGAGTTTCGGAGATAGGCCACAGGGTGAATTTTGAACTTAAAGGAATGCTGGTGCAACAGGTCTGGAAATCTCGAATTTGCGAGGACTTGATCGCAAATGCGAGCCTCGCAACTGGGAACTCGGGATTGCATTTGCAAAGAGGAGAGGGTTGGGTCGGCTTCACTTTTGCAAACAGAAGTACGTAAAAGGGGGCATGTTTGCATTTGCTACTAGAGGCAGACCAAAGCACACTCGCATTTACGAGTCAAATGTTCGCTTTTGCGGAAACCTTGATTTGCGACAGAATGTGTCGCATTTATGAAGTCATCACACTCGGGGATTTTTCATATTTGCGAAGAATTGATTGCAATTGTAAACTTTGTGTTGCAATTGTCATAACTGCAGCTTGGTAAAAGATGGAAAAAGGGGATTTTAGCTCATTCTTTCCAATTCTCAACCCTCAACACCTTAGGGTCTAGTGATTTTACCAAGAGCGTTTCTTCCTCAATTTATTGGTAAGTGACTCTAACCTATCACCTTTTAATTATCCACTATATTTCATAAGATTTCAACTTAAAATTTAGGATTTTCATGATAGAAATTGTGGATTTGGGTAGAATTAGGAACGTTTTTTTAAAAACCCTAGAATTGAGGTCGATTAAAAAAAATTATATAATCGGGCTCGAGAACGAATGGGTAGTCGGGTTTTTATCCGAATTTTAGGTTTTGACCAAGCGGGCTTGAGTTGTTGTCTTTTTCAATATTGACCTAAATTGAACCTCTTTCATTCATGGGTAGTTCCTAAGGCTTATGTTGAATTGTTTGGTTAGTAATTTGTTACATTTGATTGATTCGGAGGCGTTGTTCGAAAGGCAACGCCGTTGTTGAACTTTGAGTAGATTACGGAGCGAGGTAAGTTTCGTGGTTAACCTTGACTTGAGGGATTAGGACATACCTAATTTGCCTATTTGCTACATGTTTAAATGACTGGGTACGACGTATATGTGAGGTGAAATCTCAAGGACAAAAGGTATAGCATTACATTTTAACAGACAGATGAAAGCTAGGTCTCTACTCCTTCTTCATGAGGAACAAAGGCCTTGTTATCATCTAGATCGACGTAAGGTGCGTAGCGGTGTAGAGTCCAACTAAGACTTCCATGAAAGGTCTCAGTCAATGGGAGGAATCCCCTTATCTAAGGTTCTTTGTATGGCACGCTAAACTCTCTTTCTTACGTGAGACAGAGAGTGCAACTACCGAAGCTCTTTCAACTTGTCCTGTCTTTTGATAAGTATTGCGGTTAAGTTAGTTAACAAGATGAGAGTCGGAAAATAGAAATAAGAACTGTCAAGTGATTCTTGAATGCTTCTACTTATGTAGATGGATCTCTGGGAAAACCACACAATTGCTCCTGAAAGATAGATGAACGCATAAAACAACTATTCAACATATGCGCCAGAGCGATTAAAACCAGAGCGTCCCTTTCACCGGGACAAACAACCCATTTATGATCAGGGTCCCCTGGCTGACATAAAGTTTCAACATAAAATAAAATCGCCTCCTCTTTGGGAATACTATATATATATATATATATATATATATATATATATATATATATATATATATATATATATATATATATATATCGCGCCGCTGCATTATAGACATACGTATGCTCATATATAAACATTGGATCGGCTGTATGCCGTAGCAGTATGAGTGAGGACTACAATGGGTCCTCGACCCCTCTCAGTCAATATAGACTTGTCCTCTCGGGCCCACTCACCTAGAACAGGGTATTCAACCCCGGGTAGTCTCACTTAGAGTACACATCAAGTACTGGTTCATGTCATGCTATACAACTATGAATACGGCTGAGAGTATGTGTTCAACATGATATAGGGGTCACTTAGCTCTACAGGCTTCCCTAATATTCTACAGATCGGCACAAGGCCCCAAACATGGCTACTAGCCCAATTATATAGGTATAAACTCAGTCTCAGTCATTATACACCGTAAACTATCAATCAGGAAGGACCAAGTCCAAATCCCCAGTCACAATACCACCACGCTCGTCACATGACGCGTGTTTCATCTCAGCATAGCACTGTATAGTGCAAATACGGGGTTTCAAACCCTCGGTACATCATTTATTACCACCACTCACCTCGAATTGGCAAAAGTCCTAGCTCGCCTTGCGCTTGCCTTGCAAATAAACCTCCTCGGATGCCAAATCTGATCAAAATCAATAAGAATACATCAAAATAGGCTAAATGAACATAACCCAATCGAAATAACTCGAATTACACCAAAAACCACGAAATTGCCAAAATCCGACCCTCGGCCCGCTTCACGAAAAATTACAAAAGTTACATTTTCAAAATCCATATCTCGCCACGAGTCCATACATATAAAGTTTATAAAAAATCGGACTTCGTTTGCCCATTCAAATCAATGATTTTCAATAACCCAGGCTTAGAGCAAAAACCTCAATTAATACACCTCCAATCCTCTATTTTCAGGTGTTAACTCCATAATTTAACAATGTAATAACATAAATTTAGTCCATAATTTCTTACGTGATGAATCCTCTCGATTATCTCCTCAAAATCGCCTAAATCGCCCCTTAGAATAAAGCTCCAAATGTGATATAACTTCTGAAATTCGAACCCTTCTGTTTCTATATTCACTGACGATTTTCTGCATCTGCGGACCCTAACACGCTTAAGCGATACCGCTTCTGCGATTTTCCTGTCGCTTCTGCAACAATTAATTTAATGGCGAGGACCGCTTCTGCGGTTAACATCTCGCACCCGCGAGACCGCTTCTGCGGTGCCTTCTCCGCTTCTGCGACTTTCCCCCAAATGGCCACATGCACTTCTGCGAATCTGGGATCGCTTCTGCTAGCCCGCACCGGCGTAAATTCTTCCGCTTCTGCAGAATTTGCCCGGATAGTCCCTGATCGCTTTTGCGACCTCCTGGTCTCTTCCGCGGGGCCGCTTCTGCAGTTCCCCATCCGCAGAAGCAAAAATCCCTGCTGCAGCACACCAGCAGTCCAAAAACATCAAAAACTCTTCCGTAGACCCTTCGAAAACATCCCGAGGCCTCCGGGACCTCAACCAAAAATACAAATCCACTCTAAATCATCACACGAACTTGTTCCAATCATAAAAACATACCCTCAATCATACGAATCATCAAATTAAGGCCAGTTCAAGCCTAAGATTCAACCAAAAGTTCCAAAACCTGCATTCTATCAAAAACCCGACCAAACAATGTCCAAATGATCTAAAAATTTGTAGACATATCCAAAATCACCTAACAAAGCTACTGCAACTGTCGGAATTCCATTCCGAGTTTCGGATCAAAATCTCACATATCGATCGTATTCCACCAAAATTCCAACTTAGCTAATTCAAGCTATTTCTACATCGGACCTCCAAATTCATTTCCGATCACTCTTCTAAGCCACAAATGACCTCCCAAAGCTAACCAAATCATTAAAATTCGATTCCGAGCCCTCTAACTAACTAGTCAATATCCGTTTGACGTTGTTCAACTATTCTTTCATCAAATAGACTATTTATCTCATTTCCAACCAAACTCGATCACAATTGACTCAAACTCACCAAACGCATATATTGAAACATGAACAAGCATATAACGGGGAAAACGGGGTTGTAACTCACATGATGAAGGGCCGGGTCATCACATTTTCCCCAACTTAAGCAAATGCTCATCCTCGAGCGGGTCAACAAACATACCTGGAGTCTCAAATAAGTGAGGATATCTACTCCGCATATCCTGCTCGATCTCCTAAGTAGCCTCCTCCACGGGCCGCCTCTCCACTGCACCTTAACTGAAACAATGTCCGTGGACCTCAACTTTCGAACATGTCTACCCAGAATAGCTACCGGCTCCACATCATAAAATAGATCACCATCAAGCTGAATCGTACTGAAGTCCAACACATGAGATGGATCCCCGAAATACTTCCGGAGCGTAGACACATGGAATACTGGGTGATCACTGGACATGTTGGGTGGCAAGGCCAACTCATATGCCACCTCCCCAATCCTCCTGAGTATCTCAAAAGGGCCAATGAACCTGGGACTCAGTTTCCCTTTCTTCCCAAATCGCATAACACCCTTCATGGGTGAAAACTTCAACAATACTCTATCGCCAACCATGGAAGACAAATCTCGAACTCTACGGTCCGCATAACTCTACTAGCGTGACTGTGATATACGAAGCCTCTCCTGGATCAACTTCACTCTATCCAAATCATCCTAAACTAACTCAGTCCCTATCAATATAGCCTCGCCAGGTTCAAACCATCCCATGGGAGATCTATACCGTCTACTATACAATGACTCATACGGGGCCATCTGAATACTCGACTAATAACTGTTGTTGTAGGCAAACTCTGCAAGTGGAAAAAACTCATCCCATGAACCTCCAAAATCAATCACACATGGACGCAACATATCCTCTAAGATCTAAATAGTGCGCTCAGACTGTCCGTCTGTCCGAGGATGAAATGTTGTGCTCAACTCAACGTGCGTACCCAGCTCCCGCTGGAATGCCCTCTAGAGCTGAGAAGTGAACTGAGTACCTCTATCCGATATGATAAAAACTGGGACCCCATGCAATCTGACAATCTCCCGAATAAAGATCACTGCTAACCGCTTCGATGAGTAAGTAGTACATACTGGAATGAAGTGCGTGGATTTGGTAAGCCGATCAACAATCACCCACACTGAATCAAACTTTCTCGAAGTACGAGGGAGCCTAGTCACAAAATCAATAGTAATCCGCTCCCATTTCCACTCAGGAATAACCATAACATTCTTCTTCTTCCTCCACCAATAATGCTGTCTCAACTCCTGGTACATCTTCGCGGCACCCAGATGAATGGAGTACCGCGAGCTATGAGTCTCCTCTAATATCAACTCTCGAAGACCATCTACATTGGGCACACAGATACGGCCCTGAATCCTCAGAACACCATTACTATCAATAGTCACATCTCTAGCATCATCATGTAGAACTCTGTCCTTAAGGACAAGAAAATGCGGATCATCATACTGATGCTCTCTGATACGATCATATAAAGAAGACGAGAAACAACACAATCCAACACTCGGCTCGGCTCGGAAATATCCAACCTCACTAACCAATTGGCTAGAGCCTGAACATTATATGCAAATGGCCTCTCTTCAACTGGAATATAAGCTAGGCTGTCCATACTGACTGCCTTCCGGCTCAAATCATTGGCCACAACATTGGCCTTCCCCGAATGATACAATATAGTGATGTCATAATCCTTAAGCAACTCCAACCACCTCCGTTGTCTCAAATTAAGGTCCTTCTGTTTGAATAGATGTTGAAGGCTGCGATGATGGGTGTACACCTCACATGAAATGCCATATAGGTAATGTCTCCAAATCTTCAGAGCATGAACTATGGCTGCTAGCTCCAAATCGTGCACAGAGTAGTTCTTCTCATGGGGCGTCAACTGGCGAGAAGCATAAGCAATAACGCTACCCTCCTGCATCAACACACAACCAATGCCAACTCTCGAGGCATCATAATACACAGTAGAAGAATCTGAAGCTGACTGCAATATCAAGACTGGTGTCGTGGTCAATGCTGTCCTGAGCTTCTGAAAGCTCTCCTCACACTCCTCGGACCACACAAAAGGAGCACCTTTTTGATTCAATCTAGTCAAGGGTGAAGCATTAGAAGAGAATCCCTGAACAAATCGGCAATAATACCCTGCCAATCCTAGGAAACTATGAATCTCCGTGGCCGAGGTCGGTCTAGGCCAACTCTACACCGCCTCTATCTTCTTCATATCCACCTGTATCCCGTCACTGGACACCACGTGTCCCAGAAAAGCCACGGACTCGAGCAACTCACACTTGGAGAACTTGGCATACAACTTCTCCTCCCGCAACCTCTGTAATACAACTCTTAGAGGTTGAGCATGCTTCTCCTGGCTACGGGAGTACACCAGGATATCATCTATGAATACGATCACGAAGGAGTACAAATATGGCCGGAACACGATGTTCATCATATGCATGAACGCGGGTAGGCATTGGTCAGCCCAAAATACATCACAAGAAACTCATAGTGCCCATACCTCGTCCTGAAGGCTGTCTTCATAATATGAGATCTCTAATCTTCAGCTGGGATAGCCTGAACAAATATCAATCTTCGAGAATACCCTAGCTCCCTGGAGCTGATCAAATAAATCATGAATGCGAGGCAGAGGATACTTGTTCTTCACTGTTACTTTGTTCAGCTGCCTATAGTCAATACATATCCTCATTGAGACATCCTTCTTATTAACAAACAAAACCGGTGCACCCCACGGTGACACACTCGGCCGAATGAACCGCTTATCTAGGAGTTCCTGGAGCTGCTCCTTCAATTCATTCAACTCAGATGGTGCCATACGATAAGGAGGAATAGAAATAGGCTGAGTGCCTGGCACCAAGTCAATCCCAAAGTCGATGTCCCTGTCCGGCGGCATGCCCGGTAGGTCTGAGGGAAATACATCAAGAAAATCCTGCACAATGGGAACAGAATCAATACTGGGAGTCTCAGCTCCGATGTCCCGCACAAATGCCAAATAGGAAAGACATCCCTTCCCAACCATCCGTTGGGCCTTGAGGAAAGATATTACCTTACTAGGTACAAAATCAGTCATGCCTCGCCACTCGATCCTCTAAATGCCCGGCATAGCCAATGTGACTATATTGGCATGACAATGCAGAATAGCATGACACGGAAATAGCCAATCCATGCCCAAGATAACATCAAAATCAATCATTCTCAAAAGCAACAAGTCTACTCGGTTCTACAGACCCTAAATAGTTACAAGACAGGATCAGTACACATGGTCCACAATAATGGTGTCACCCACCGGTGTAGATACATGCACGGGTAACGCAAGATACCCTCGGGTCGTTCCCAAATGAGAAGCAAAATATGCACATACATAAGAATAGGTGGAACCGGGATCGAACAAAACTAAGGCATCTCTGGGGCAGACTGAAATAATACCTGTAATAACAGCATTAGAAGCGACTTCATTAGAATGGCCCTAAAGAGCATAACATCTAGCATTACCACTTGATCGGCCTCCCTCTCGAGGGCAACCCCTGGCTGTCTGACCCTCACCCCTAGCTGGCGGGGCGGGTGCTAAAGTTGATGGACCAGAAGATGAGGGTTGTCCCCTCTACTTATATGGCCTAGATACAAGACGGGGACACACTCTACGGATGTGCCCAAACACTTCGCACGCGAAGCAACTCCCAGGTGTTGGGGGCTGGGACTGATGGAAACCCCTCGCACCATAGTATTCAGCAGAAGAACTAGGTCGAGAAGAACCCTGAACAGATGGAGCCTGCGATGAACTTGATAACGTCCATTTCCACCGCTAAAAAGCAATAGACACGGTCGTATGCAATATATTTACCCAACTATGAGTCGGGGTCGAATCCCACAGAGAACAATGTGTAGGCGATTAGGAATGCAAGAGAATTATCGCTAGTCGCGCTAAACCAAACACTTAAGATTTTGGGTTGAAAAGATTTCTATATCTAAATGTGGAAATGTAAACTAACCTAGAAAGCAAATAAAATGATCAATGGCTACAAGTATGAATGCATCGGGAATTACACTCAAGTAACGATCCAATGTATTTCATGATTTTACAAATATGAGTGAGTTTATGTTAATTAGCCACGGATAATAATTCTTAATTAGCTTCTTCCGAAGACTAACAAGACTTCCTAATTGAATTATCCCTAATCTCAATTAGAAGATTAAGCGCACCCGATAGGCTACAAGTAGTTCAATCCTATCCCTAGGTTGAATCTATAAAGTGAGGGTTAACACCTCAAGTTCTTGTTAATTAATCTTTCCCAACTCCGAATTATCTTTCCCAAAATTAATTCAAAGTAAATGGGCGAGTCCTAGAGTTAGCTAATCTCTTTGGAAACATTGAAGAACAAGAATAATTAAAGTAACAATAACTCAATTCATAAATATATAAAAATCATTCAATACATAAGAACAACAAGGTATTTAATCCACACTTTAAATATGAATATTCCCATAAACAAGATTCAAGTGTTGGAAATAAATACTACACACTTAGATATACAATACAAAGCAAGGAAATGAAGAAATAAACATAAATGGGTAAGAAATCCTTAACCAAGCTTTAATCTTCAAGACCCAAGTGTGTGTGCAAAACCCTAGCCTTCTCTCTAAGCCAAAGAGTAAAAATATGTCCAAAAGTGTAGAAAATAATGAGAGATCTCGAGATATCCCCTACAATGTCTGTTTGGACGAGTATATAATTGATTTTGGGTCAAAACTTGTGAAATGCCCATTCTGCCTAGGTCTGATGCTCAACTTTCGCACCTGCGGAAAATACCTCGCAGGTGCGGCTCCGCTTAAGTGGAATTTACCCGCAAAAACGACAACTGGGCCTCCTGCCAAGCCATCGCAGAAACGGACATCTGACCGCTGAAGCGACCTCGCTGAAGCGCATATGTTTCCGCAAAAGCGAAATTCCTCCGCAGGCGCGATCCACAAATCGCAGAAGCGTGACCGCTTCTGCGTCTTCATCTCCGCAGGAGCGGACCTGGCTGGCTCTCGACAACTCGCAAAAGCGACCAAAATCTCGCAGAGGCGAGATCGCTTCTGCGATCAAAATCCGCAGAAGCGAAATGCCTGACAGTTTTGCAATGTTTCTTCTCATCTTAGCTCAATTCCTTGTCACTTCAGCCCAAATCACCTACTAGCATCATTTACCTGAAAATCTAGCAATAACCACCAAAAGCAACCTCATTTCATATTAAAGAGGCATAAAAAGCTAAGCAAAAGAGGCTACAATGAGTGGTAAAATTGCCACTCATCAACACCCCCAACTTAAGCTTTTGCTTGTCCTCAAGCAAATCAAAACCACAACTTTAATGAGGCTTCACCATTTACAAAACAATTGTCATTGCGATTACGAACATATCACCACATCCCCAACTTATCTCATTCAAACACCATACTTATGGATTTGGTTGATACTAACAATTAGGCTCAAGTATGTATATCTTTTCTCGAATAACTCCCTCCTAAGGAAAATCAACTTCAACAATGTGCAAGGGAGTTCCAAAACAATCAAGTGACAAAAATAAGCCTCAATAAGTGACTCAAAGACACTAGTTCACTATGATTGCTCACTTTACTCAATTTCACCGGTCTTTTCTAATTCATGCGCCCTCACAAGAAAGAAAGTCCCAACAAAGAACATTATATTTACAACAAACACAAGGGACAAAGTTTTCGAAAACACTCGCTCTCACAAAGAAACTTCAAGTGTTACGACACCTCATACCATAAGCTTGCCCTTATTTTAATTCAATGCTTATTCAAGAATGCTTAGTTGGAGGTCCCATAAGGACTTTTTAAGCTTGTAATGTAGGTTTAGGGAAGGTTGGATAAGCATTTGGGTACAAGTGACTTCATCCTCCTTGAACACTAATCACAAGTTTCATTCTTTTGTATATTGACTCTCTTTATATTTACATAGCCTCATTGGCATCTAGTTCCCAATATAGAACCACTTCACATACCTCTCCCAAATTTTATTCAAGGCTCCATAATGTACATATTTACACGTATATGTAAAGACTAACTCCTTTTTTTTTTAACTTTTTTTTTATATGGAGCTTGAATACTTTAAAACAAATACTTTGAGGCATGTGGATACTCAATGCACAACCTTCCCAATTTTCATTTTGACACCACCCCCAACTTAGGCTTTTAGCCTCATTCTCAGTGTTCAAAGAGGGACGGGTTCAAGAGAGGGAATTATTATACAAAAAGGGAAAGGTTTGTAATGAGTTGGCCAAAGAAAGGTTTAAAGGCTCAAAATGGGTACTAGTGACATTATTTATGCAACGGTAGGCTTGAAAGGCTAAAGAGATTTTAAAATTAAAACAAAGAATGCCTAAGATCATTCCTCCAACCAAATGTACTATCATTAGCATTGAAAAACTAACCGGGCAAGTTCTAGATGATGGAAGTAAACACAAGATTTATTTCAACACTCGCTAACACACATGGCACATGAATTAATGAAGACGGATCAATTCTATAAAACTAGTGAGCTAGAAGTCACTAAAAGAGCCAAAAATTTATCACCAAAATTGTTTTACACCAAGCAACTTACTTGTTTTTAACACTTTAATACAAATTTTTGGAGGGGTATTCTTAATTCATAATTCACATACAAGAGGCTAATTTTATTAGTATCAAATAATCCAAAAGCCTCATCCTAACAAAATAAGACTAATTCCCTTAAGAAGGTTGTCACACTATCTCTCATCGGGAAAAGTCACCCGGTTCACTAAGTTGTTCCTTGGGAAAGAACCGTAGCATGAAGAAAACCCAAGGAGTAATAAAAGGAAAGAAACTACTCTACATAATACTAAAAAAAATAATATAGGCTAATAAGAAGAAGTATAAATAAGAAAAGCACAATACTAACACAAATATAACTAATCAAACCAAGCCCAGCTAGGGCACACAATGTATAGAACATCAAAGTCAAAAACTACACAGCATAGTCACAAGCTACACAAGCCACCCCCCAACTAGAATATTGCAGTGTCCTCACTGCACAATATCAAATGTAAAGCATAAAAAGTTTGAGGGTCTCCCTGAGGTCTGCATCAGACTAGCAGACTGCGGGAGGAAGGCGGATCACTGCTGAGCTGAGCTCGTGGCTCCATCATCATCGGTCTCCTCATCATCATCATCATCATCATCATCAGCAGCAGCAGACTGTGTCATGAAAGAGTACTCCTCGCTGTCATCCTTGGTCGCCACAGGGATCTTCTTATCTGGGTTTCCCCATTTGAAGATTGCCTTGATGCCCCTCCACATCTTGATCATCAACTTGCCTTTCTTCTTGGTTCTTTTTCTTCTCTTCCTCAAAGTCGGACTGAAGGGTGGCATGGGCCTTAGCCAGAGTACTGTAGGCTCCCTCCAGTTTAGTCACTGACGCTACCATCTTCTTCATGTTATCATTTTGGAGTGTCTGGGCATCCAAGTAACTCTGCATGTCGTCCCTGGAGAAGTAAGAGGGCTCAGGCTGTGAGGAGGATGACCCACTAGGAAGTTGTGATACTAACTCCTTAATGGTCTGAAGCTCGGAGTTAAGGATCATAAATGGCCCCCGAGCAGCTATCTGTGAAGAGGACTCTGAACCGGTGGCTGTGAAAGTGATTTTCCTCTTCTTGCTTTTAACCGCACTCCCCTCTCCCGTCACTCTCAATGGATGAAAAGGTTTGTCCGCTGGTAGCCACCGATCGGTGCTACGGACATCAACCTCTGCCCTGGTGCACAGCTATGTGATGAGAGAGGGGAATAGCAGACCCGCATCCTTGTTGCTCGAGTACTCTCTCAAGTACTGTCTCATCTCCTGTAGAATGTAGTATCCTACATTCACCGGTGTGCCATCTAAAATGCATGCTATGATTAGTGCCCGGGCGTAGGAGACATCAGTCATATTGCCAAAATGAGAGATTCTGTTGTTGAGGATGTATAGCCACATTTTAGCCTCTGCAGTGAAGTCGGTAGATTTGAACCCTTTTCTTCTGGTTCCCCATTTTTCTCTCGAGCTGTGGTGGAAAGAGCTTGGAGACAAGCCATGCTCCATTTTCACAAGTATCCTTTTCTCGTACTTGGTCCACCGGAAAGTTGGGAATTCCAAGAGTATCATTGATTTGTTCAATGCCAAACCTCACTAACTTTCCTCGGATGACTATCTGTGGGCTATCAAAATTTACCCGCCCTGAGGTTAGCATAGAATTCACGGACCCACTCCTCATTGGCTTTGCAAGGAGTGGGGATAAAGCAGGACCATCCCGATGATTCAAGTCGAGCATAGAAATCCGGAAGCTTTTCTACCAACTTCTCTTCATGAATTCCTTTTTCAAGGATAATCTTCTTGTGGACGAGGTCATCCAAATATCGCCGCTCACACTCAGCGGACATGAAGCGAGTATCATCATATGGTTCATTGATTTCTTCTTCAATTTCTCTCCGTTGTCCGCTTGTGGTTGCGTCCATTTTCAAATAAATCACCTACAAAAATTCAACACAATGTCAATTGGGCAATTGAACCAGATTAAGAACTTCAAAACACTGCAATTTAGCCAAAAGTTTGGATTGAACGGGCCCGGAAAGGAGCAGTTACAAAGCTACTGGAATTTGCGAAAAATTCCAGTTTCCGCTTCTGCGAACAAAGAGCCGCAGAAGCGGATCCGTTTCTGCGAAAATTTCTTCGCTTCTGCGATGGTTTACGCTTCTGCGAACGAAGAGCCGCAGAAGCGGCTACGTTTCTGCGAAGAGGAGCTCGCTTCTGCGAGGAGTATCGCTTCTGCGTGGCTTCCTCCGCAGAAGCGGATTCGCTTCTGCGAAAAAAATTTCGCTTCTACGGTTTTCGACATCTTCTTCATTCCCAGCACTTTCATCAAAATTTTTACTTATTTTTCAATGTCTAAACAAATTTTTGGCTTGTATTAGTGCAGTAAAAGGATTTATGATTCAATTAAGTCCCATTTGCGATGTAAAGCCACAATACTTCATTGAAACAATGTGACAAACATCTTGCGGGCAGTTTAATTTGACCTCTCTTTGAACAATGGTTGTGGTACTAGACTTCCCAAAATTTGTTCACAATTAACAACACACATTATCTACACTCAACCAATTCCTCACTTCCTAAAACAATCTAGAATTTAAAAACCAAAAGAAGGAAAAGAAAAATCAAGACATATTACCTACAAACATTGTTGGATATGAAAATCACATGGAATGGGAAGAGATTACCTGATATTTGCAGAAGAGAAGGAGACTACATGAAATGCTTTTGACAAATTTCTAAGAAAATTCGGAATTTTGGGGATTTTAGGGCAGGGGAGACGGTTTTTAGTGAAGAGAAGAGGGATAGCCAAAAGACTCAATTCTCTCTGTTTTGAAATTAAAAGCTGGACTATTTTCGCTTCTGCAAAATGTTTGACGCCCCTGCGGACACGCTTGAACGGTACTGGAACCGCTTCTGCGCGAAAAGACGCTTCTGCGATTTTTAACTCGCTTCTGCGATGTCGCTGAAGCGTAAAATGAGCCGCCTTTGCGATGTTGCCGCTTCTGCGATGCTACTTTCGCTTCTGTGATACCGCAGGTGCGTGAGTTTTATCGCAGAGGCAATTCTAGCAGAATTGTGTTGCCAGTTTTCTTCAGCTACTGGTTTGGCCTCTTGGGGTCATCCCGACCTGCTCAAATCAACTCCAAAGATTCTCAAATTTGGCAGATTAGTTCAACATGATATTCTAAGCTATTTTAAAAAAAAAGAATTTAAAAAATGACGAAAATTTTGTAAAACGATGGGTTGCCTCCCACCAAGCGCCGCATTTAATGTCGTGGCACGACACAAACAACATTACCACTTTTCTCGCCACTTGGATGATATGAATTGGGCCCCTAGCTTGGAATCAAGCTTATGACCACGAGCAATGGGGGGTGGTAATTGGATGTTCGAGCCAATGCTTAAAATTTTCATTTTGCACTTCTTGGATTTCAAGTGAGGAATGTCGTTTTGATTTCTTGCCTCCTCAAACTGTAAAATGTATGGCCAAAGTTGTTCCTCCTCGCATTCCTTCATTGATTCATGTGGTTCAACTCCCGTGTCTCCATACAATTCCAAGGTTGAAAAATGTTTGGAATGTGACTTTAAGCCCACACTTTGCAATTCTTCTATGTTGACATTCTCTTTTTTTCCCGGATTAGAGTCAACAACAACCACATTAGCAATTACACCGGTTGACTCCAATTCTATGTTTTTGTCGGCATCAACAACACTTATTGAGTTGATTGGCGGATGTTCAATTCTTGACTCCTCAAAGTAAAGCTCACTCTCTTCCTCGGAATTGGACTCTTCTTGGCTTTCATCCACACACGAAATTTGTTGGGCATAGTTAGCCTCAACCAAAATTTGCATTTGATCCTCCAAAGTGCGGATGTGTTCACCATTGTAATTTATGCATTGTTTCAAGTCCTCGAGTGCAAAGTTGCGCTTCTCCTCATTTTCAAGAATGACCTCCAACATGAGCATTTTTTTCTCATTTTGGGCATTAGAGAATGCTTCTTGATTTTGATCAATTGCCAAGGAAGGATTTTTATTTTCAACATCCAAGAAGGATTCTTGGTTTTCACTTACTTCCGAGGCTTTGATCATTTCATCCATTTGTGAGTGTAACCTTTCCAGTGCTAAACCATTTTGGAGACTAGTCTCCAAAAGATTTTCCAAGGCATTTTCTTCCTTGTTTCCTTCTTCAAGTAAACACTCCAACATGAGCTTGAATTCTCCATTTTTACCATGCTCAAATTCTTTCACCTCCATAACCCTATAATTCTCATCAAAACAAATAGAACCATCATAGTAGGGGCTTGGGAAGGGAATAAAAAGTAAGCACAATCATCCCAATGACCATTTTGGAAACCACACTTATCACAAATACTCCACTCATGGGTTTGGAATTGTGCGCACAATCCACCCCCGGGAGAATTTAAACAATTTTGCCATGAGTGTGGTCCTCCACAATAAGGACAAGGATCATCAAAATATGAACAACTACCATCCGACCAATTTTCGTTATATGATGCCATTTTATTTTTAAAATTAAGAAAATAAACAAGAAACAAACACTAAAAATAGACCCAAGGTAAGAAAAATAGTTACACAAATATTCACAAGTTTGGACCAAAACACTTTCGCTTACTTCTCAAACAACCTAAATTACGCCAAATTGTTCCCCGGCAACGGCGCCATTTTTGATAACGTCCATTTCCACCGCTAAAAAGCAATAGACACGGTCGTATGCAATATATTTACCCAACTATGAGTCGGGGTTGAATCCCACAGAGAACAATGTGTAGGCGATTAGGAATGCAAGAAAATTATCGCTAGTCGCGCTAAGCCAAACACTTAAGATTTTGGGTTTTGGAAAATGTTTATATCTAAATGCGGAAATGTAAACTAACCTAGAAAGCAAATAAAATGATCAATGGCTACAAGTATGAATGCATCGGGAATTACACTCAAGTAACGATCCAATGTATTTCATGATTTTACAAATATGAGTGAGTTTATGTTAATTAGCCACGGATAATAATTCTTAATTAGCTTCTTCCGAAGACTAACAAGACTTCCTAATTGAATTATCCCTAATCTCAATTAGAAGATTAAGCGCACCCGATAGGCTACAAGTAGTTCAATCCTATCCCTAGGTTGAATCTATAAAGTGAGGGTTAACACCTCAAGTTCTTGTTAATTAATCTTTCCCAACTCCGAATTATCTTTCCCAAAATTAATTCAAAGTAAATGGGCGAGTCCTAGAGTTAGCCCTTGAATGCAAAGTCTCTGATCCTTTAGCCACACGGGCCGCACTGATAAGGCACACGGCCGCGTGGGACTTGTTCCTTAGACATTTTTATGCTCTGGTCATCTTCATTGCGGACCGCACACTTGAGGACGCGGTCCGCGTGGATCTGCATGGGAGATAGGCCTTCTCTGATCATTCCTGCGCGGCCGCATACCAAAGCAGTGCAGTCCGCACAGTGATAGCTGGGACTCGTTCCTTCTCTGAACCATCCTGTGCGGCCGCACACCAATTCAGTGCGGTCCGCACAGGTTTGTTTGAAGTCCTTCTTCTCTTCTTTGACGCTTTGCCGGTTTCACTCCTTTTTTAGCCGCTTTGATGATATTCATCCTTTTTTCGCTCAAACCTGCAAAATAGCGCACTTGTAAGTAATTCAAAGCCATTTAAACACATTTTGTGCACAAAGATAAGGTAAGAAGGGGTTTAAAAGCATGCAAAATTCCTAGTTATCACCTGTCCCCCTAGATCTGAACAACTGGTTGTACTGGGGCAACTGGCTGGACTGGTGGAGCCTCAGGTGTCTGAAGGCCCTGCACTGCCTGCTCTGGAGTGCGAGCTGCGGGGGTCTGTTTACCACCCCCGATCCCGGATGTAGCTGCTCCAGTGGAGGCTGAAAATGCCTAAGCCACGCCAGTGCAAATCGTCAATATCTGAGTTAGGGTCTCCTGTAGACCCGGAATCACAATAGGCACAGCTGGTGCCTGAACAGGTGCTGCTGGGACCTCTACAACCGGAGGCTGATCTAGAATGGGAATAGCGGGTGGGTCAACTGGCACTACCTCAGCTGCCCTACCCCTACCATAACCACGGTCGCGTCCACGGCCTCTAGCATGTGGCAATGGTGGTCGTCCGCCTCGTCCTGTAGCACGAGTTCTCGCCATCTGCGAGAGAATAGAATATCAAAGTTTAGTTTCGGATCAACGAAATCGCACGACAAGAATTTCAAGAATTTGAAGCTTTCCTAAAAGGTTCTGCAGCCTCCCGAGGATAAGTACAGACGTCTGCGTACCGATCCGCGAGACTCTACTAAACCGGCTCATGACTCGCGAGACCTCTTAACCTAGGCTCTGATACCAACTTGTCACGACCTAAACCCCGGTCGTGATGGCGCCCAACACATTGCTAGGAAAACCCGACCATGATTTCCAGATAATCATGGTCGGGCTTGCCTAGCAATGTGTTGGACGCGATCACGACTGCGTTTGGGACGTGACAGTGATCGGATATGATGTGTAGGCATGGTAACGAGTATCTATACATCGGTGTCTAGCATGACAGTGAGTCCTTATAATATGATTATCATGACTTGGTTGTGAACACCGAGATTATTGGAGGATTTCTATATATTGTGAATAACATGTGAACGGTGATATGATTACTTGATTCCTAGGAGAATTTGATCGAATTGTGATACGAATGTTGAAAGTATATGAAATGACTTGATTCTTTGAAGCGTGGGCTCAAAATAGCTGAGTGAATTATAAGATAAGAAAAGTAGGAAAAAGAAAGCGTTGTTGATTATTCCCTTTCCGGGATGTTCGGTTGAACTTGTTGGTTCTTTCCCTTGCCCGGATTTATGTCAAATTTTTTCTTATTTTATGTCCCTTGATTGTGACTGTTGTTTGGGGGATCATACTGTTAAATGATATTTATGAGCAGGTTGCGCGTGCAACATTGATATTGAGGATCGGGTTGCACGCCGCAACAATAATATTGAGGATCGGGTTGCACGTCGCAACAATAATATGTGAGGATCGTGTTGCGCGCCACAACAATGATACATGATCATTGATATGCGTTAGGTTTCACGCTGCAACAGTGGTATTTATGGAGCAGGTTGCACGCTGCAATAGTTGTTGATATGTTGTGTTTATAATTAGTGTTGATACCTTGTTTATGGTGAATCTAACTGCTTTAGTCTGTTACTTTGGATTACTGTAAATGTTGTATCTCCCCATAGCATTTTCCCTCCCATATTGTTAGTTATTTGGTATTTTGTTTCCGTTGTATATTTATAACTGCACAGGTTTATATGGTATCCCATTGGCCTACTTAAGACTCACCTAATTAAAATAAACTTACCCACATTCTAAGACCTTTTTCCACTGTTTCTTTCTCCTAATTTCTTTTAAAAGTTATTCCACCAACTAAAACTCTCATACACTTTTCCCTAAGCAAACAAAACTTTTTCGTATAGTTGATCACATTCCTCTTCATATTTCTTTGTATATTAAATGTACACATCAATATTCCTATTTTTTCCATCACATAAATAGTATTCATCATCAATTTTTCTTACTATATATTATTACGTCATACAATAAGCTCAATCAAATGTTTATTACTGTCACATTCACCAATAAGTCGTATTCTCTCATATTCTCAAGCATATGATCTCAAATATATCTCTTGATTTAATCGTCTTTTTTTTATTATAAAAAATTGGCGATGTTGATATAACTTGAAGAGCATCCTCGTACAATAGCTTAATTTATGGACATGGTCGGATGTTCAGACTATGGTGAGCCAATGAAGAAGAAAAAGGTCGAGGTCCGAGCAGAGACCAAATGCCACGACCCGGATTTTTCCCCCGTCATCGGGATCGTGATGGCGCCTACTAGTGGTAGCTAGGCAAGCCAATTCATTCAACATTATCCTATTCATATTATTATTTTTATACTCATACTTAATAGTAAGAGAAATAATTATTCAATTTAATAAACGCGGAAGACTTTCAAAATAGAGATAAATAATACTAAGGCAAAACACTGATGAAATCCTCTACCCAAGACATGGAGTCACCAGCTTACGAACTACTAATGAATACTACACATAATGGTCTAAAAGAAAATGATAAATATCCGTCTGTCTCGAAACAATGAGACCACAACAAATAACATAAGTAAATAGAAGAGACACGGTCCTGCGGACGCCTCCAAGCTACCTCAGTCTCGGGATGCTCAACTCCCACGAATACTCTACTACTGCTGCTCCTGCTCAAAACTTGGACCTGTGCAAAAATGCATAGAAGTGCAGTATCAACACAATCCGCCCCATGTGCTGGTAAGTGCCTGGCCTATCCCGGCGAAGTAGTGACAAGCCTAGGACCAGACACTCACATAAACCTGTGAAGTTCTATATATGTACACTACAAGATAACAAGAAATACCAAGTAACAAATTAAACAAGGAGTATCATAATAGGGGAAAACACAACAATTCAGAAACTTCTATTAAATCAGTAATGAAAATCAGAGTATAATGGAAACAGTTAATATCATGACAAGGAATATCAAATAGTTGCACGGCATCACCCTTCGTGCTTTTACTCTTATCCTCACATCCATGGCACGGCATGATCCTTCGTGCATGGTGTCAAATAACAACGGCACGGAATGTTCCTTCGTGCATAATCAATATCACAAGGCACGACATGATCCTTCGTGCATAGTCAATAACAAGGCACGGCATTACCCTTCGTGCATAATCAATAAAATAAGGCACGGCATGATCCTTCGTGCATAATCAATAAAATAAGGCACGACATTACCCTTCGTGCATAATCAATAAACAAGGCACGGCATCACCCTTCGTGCATTATCACTCTTCCTCACCCAAATAACAATCACAGTTAAGGGCAAAAGAATTAAAACAATAATCATGAACCGTCCCGGCAAGGGACACAATAATCATCACAACAAGGTCCCGGCAAGGGAAAAACAATAATCAACTTCATAAATAAATTCCCGGCAAGGGAAAACAATGATCAATTTCACAACCCGACAAGGGTTCAAGATTTTATCTTAGAAACACCCCACAATAGATATCAACGAAAGACTCACGGTCATGCTAGACGCCAGTGTATGGATACTCGTCACCACAGCCCATACACCACACTCGATCACATAGCAATTAGCACATAAATTCTGTTCCCTCAATCTAGGATAGATCAAACACTTACCTCTAGCCTTGAAGTCCAATTTATCCTTCAACTATAGCTTTACCTCGAATTTCAGCTTTTAACTTGCTCGAATCTAATCACAATTGATTCAATTACATTAATAAATACTATATAACTTAGTTTGGATGCTTAAAATGGTTTTTCTCAAAGTTTATCCCAAAATTTCCCAAAACGCCCCTGGTCCCACATGGTCGGAACTCGGGGTTCAGGCCAAAATCTAGTTACCCATTCCCTCACGAGTTCAAATATATGATTTGTTTCAAAATCGGACCTCAAATCGAGGTCCAATTCCCTAATTCATGAAAAACCTAGGTTCTACCCAAAAACAAGAATTTCTACCATGAAAACCTTTCATTTCTCTTGAAAAACATGTTTAATGATGTTAGGGATTGAAAGAATTAAGTAAAAAGTGACTTACAAGTGTTTTGGAGTGATTTTGCTCTTGGAGAATCGTGTGTGGTGTGTTGGGTTTTGAAAGAATGAAGAAAAGAGGTGTAAAATTCGTTTAAGTATCAGATTGCACAGCTGCGGTTATGGGAATTGCGAACGTTTGTTCGCAATTGCGAACATAGCAGGTTTTGGACAGTTACTCTCGCATTTGCGAGAAAAAGCTCGCATTTGCGAACTCTAGCTCAAGTCTGCCAGCCTCGCATTTGCGAGATGTTTTTCGCATTTGCGAACTTGAGGCTTCCTATGCAGGATCGCATTTGCGACCCATTGTTCGCATTTGCGAACCTAGGCCATCTGAGGGCCATTTCGCATTTGCGACTAATTGTTCGCTTTTGCGAACTTAGCATGATCCTGGAGCTCTTCGCAATTGCGAGTATTTCTTCGCAATTGCGAAGATATCAACTGGGGCAAAATACTAGTTGTGTTATTTTTCAGAATTTGCTCCAACGGCCTATCAAATCATTACCCGAGCCCTCGGGCTCCAAACCAAACATGCACACAACTTAAAATTCATGTTACAAACTTCCTCGTGCGATCAAATTGCCAATATAACATCGTTTTCATCAAATCAAGCCTCAAGTTCATGATTATCTTTCTTTAATTTCGTAAACTTTCAAATTTTGGAACTCAAGGTTCAAAACACATCAAACGACATCCAAATGTCGTCAAACTTTACAGAAAGCACTTATATAATATTTAAGACTTGTACCGGGCGTCGGAACTAAAATACGAGCCCGATACCATGGTCGTTTAATCCATTTTCATTTAATAATTTCACCAAAAACAATTAAACAGAAAAATTCATATCTTGGGCTCTAGGCCTCCGAATTCGACTCTGAACGCATGCCGGAGTCCCATATTTTCCAACGGACCTTCCGGGACCGTCCGATCTCGGGTCTGGGTCTGTTTACCAAAAATGCTGACCAAAGTCAACTTTAATATCAATTTTCTTCAAATTTTTCATAGAATGCACATATTCTAGCACAAAATCTTTCCGGCTACATGCCCGGACTACGCACGTAAATCAAGGTAACATAAAATAAGGTTTTCAAGGCCTCGAGAGCATGGGGCAAATGAGAAAAACAGGTGATGACCCTTTGGGTCGTCACACCAAATAAAACATTGGTATAATCAAAATTGGACGCGAAGTTTTCAGGAAATTTATAGCAAAAATATTGCAAATGATCAATGATAGTTATTATTGACACTCTACTAGTGTTCATAAATTTAGGTGAAAGTTGGATGACGTAAAGTGTTGATCATATGATTTCAACTATTAAAAGCTACACATGGCGGCACAACAAATATAGTGTTTACAAAAAATAACTTATTAAACCATAAAATTTTACAATGAAGTATAATTTCAAAGAATACGTGATTTCACTCAGAAAATTGATGTAATTAAAAATGTTAATTTAAAAATAAAATTAAGGCCAAAAATCAGATATGTAGAGGGAGATTCGTGGCCGTTGAAGGGTGAAAATAAAAGACAAAGTAGGCTAATAAATGGATATGGGCTGAGGTTTTAATTTAAGCCAATAGGAAATTAACACATAATATATACTAATTTTTCTAATAAAAATAGGGTTGTTAGTTTTTAGGCTATGAGTGGGCCGAAAAATTGACGTTAGGGATATGAATTGACCAGATTTTTAACAGTAAAGGCAATTTTTTCAAAATAGTAAATAGGTTAATGGCAGTTTGGCCCCTTTCCGAATTGAAAATGAGGAAATAGTAGGCAGTGAACCCCAAATAACATAAACGAGGCAACGTGAGCAGAAAATAATCAAAAAATTACTATGGACGATTGAGTAGTTTCTATTTAAAAAAAAAGATATTACAAGAGTTAAAACATAAAATCAATCCCACTTGTATCTGCTCGAGCTTATAAACAAGGAAAATCTTAGAAATATCTATTATGAAAAAAATATTATTATAAATACTTATCAGTTTGGTTTAGTTAAGTTCAATATCAAAGTAAACTAAATATTATCAAATTTGTAAACTTATCTACAAACTAAATATAAACTGTTTGATTTTTACTTATCACTCGTAAAATATTGTTTTGACAAAATTAGTAAAAGATTCTTCTCGGGTCATTTAAAATAAAGCAAAGATCAAGGAGATGACACGAATGTTATGCAAAATGTTGGAAATTTAGGTGAAATTGGAAGCTATTCCGAACAAACTATATCATCTCAGGTTCCAGCTCGCTTGTCATGCAAATTGTTTACATGAGTTGAAAGATGCGACGACCTACCGCTCGTCACCTCAGTAGGTAGCAGATAGATCGGCTCCGTCAGGAGTAGTCCTGTGCTTTGGAGACACCTTCTCTTACCCTAGCCTCGGGCCATGCTTCCTTTGATTCAGTGAGCTCTGAGGCCGAGGAATATATCGATCATGGCCTTCCATCATCGGGGTCTCGATGAAGGCTTCCAAAATTGTCTTGATAGGGAAACTAAAGTCTTTTGCTTTTCACCATGTACATTGTCCATGGCAAGCTTCATGCCCTCCGTTACTAACTGGGCTAGGTATAGGATGTTGTGGAGTATCATTATCACTTCCTAGCGGTTTATTTGGACGTTGAAGGAGATTGTATGTTCCTTTAGACCTAATTCCATCCACGAGGCAGGTTGGTAGTCCAGAGCTTGTGGAGGTTAGGCATACACAATCTGGGGATTTTCTAATGGGAGGAAGGGTGGTATGTTCTCTGTTGTTTGTGCTTTATGTTGGTGTAAGATTTGAACAAGTCTGTGTCTTCTTCTTAGGGTTGATGGGAGTCTTTGCATCTTTAATGGAAGATTGAGTATTTATGAAATTGGTAGCAGGTGTATGATTGGAGCTATTGGTAATGTGGGAGGGATTGGGGGATAGGGTAATGATTGATGTTGCCAAGGGCATGGCATTTGGTTGCCTAATAGCTTTTCTTATAGGAAGATCCTTCATGGATATAGTATCCCTTCCGTCTTCTAAGGTGAAAGACGTTTGTTTATTTTTTTTACATTTGAGCTGCCATTTGGCGAACATGCTTTGGGGGGAGAATTGTAATTACCCAAAAGTTCATCACTTGATTTACCTCGAAAAGCCTTTTCGGATGTAATAACCCAAAAGCCTCCATTTATCTTACCTTGATTTGCATGCATAGTACGGGCGTATATTCAAAAAGCTTTTATGTGGAAATTTGATAAAAATGATAATTTGGCCTTTAATATTTAATTTAAGATGAATTTGGTCAACAATTTAGGTGAACAAACCCGGACCCGGAGGATCCGTATAACAATACGGGAGTCAGGTGCATGTCTGGAATAGAATTCCGAGGTCCCAAGCAAGAGAAAAGCATTTTTTAAGAAAATTATTTAACTAAAATTTTAAGAGTTTTTGGAAATTTGAATGTACATATCTTTGTTCTGGAGCATAGTACATGTCTTATATAGTGTGTAGGTTGAGCCTGTAAAATTTGGTAAGAATCGGACTTGAAATGGCGTGAATTGGACCCTCGGTTGTGAAATTTGAAAATTAAGTCTTCTTGAGATTTTTCTTTTATTTTGATGCTAAATTCGTTGTTAAAGATGTTGATTTGGCGATTTGATCGCACTAGTAAGTCCATATGATGTTTTAAAGTTAGTATGCATGTTTGGTTTGGAGCCCCGACGACTCGTGTCAGTTTTGTATAGGTTTCGGGATATTTTTACACTTAGAAAAGTTGCAGGTTTTCTCTTTCTGGTATGCTAGAATTTTGTTCTTTGCGTTCATGGAACGAATCTCGGGAATGCGAAGGGTAAGTCAGGTTGAAGGACAATTCCTTCTATGCGAACGCGAGAACCAGGTCGCGAATGCGAATCCTTTGGGGTGCTACGACTCGCGAACGCGAGGACATTTTGGCCGGGACAGGGGGAAATGGATTTTTGTCCTATGCGAACGTGGTCACTGGCCCACGAATGGGAAGGCTTGAGGAGATAAAGTTACGAGAACGCGATCCACTAAACGCGAACGCGAAGGCAATTGGGCCTGACCCTTCGCGAACGCGACAAGCCCTTCGCGAACGAGAAGAAGGCTTGTCCAGTGAATTAAAAACAGTAGCAAAATGGGAATTTAGTGCATAATTTCATATTTTAAAAACTAAAGAGCAAGGAGGTGATTTTAAATGAACAAGTTCTTCCCCCCAAAGCATTGGTATATGATTCTAAACCTTTTTCTTTCTATTTTCTCATTTCAGTTCATCAATCTTTATCCAAAAATGTAGGGGTTTATGGTAGAAATAAGGAATTTGGGTCGAGTTAGTATTTTTTGATTAATTGGGATTTATACCTTGTTTTGGGGTCATATTTCAAAACTAATTGCATATTTGGGCTCGTGGGTGAATTGGTGATCGGGTTTTGGTCCGAACCTAGAGTTTCGATCAAGCAGACCCGGGTAGATTTTTAACTTTCGAAGAAAAATGATAGAAAACCTAATTAAGCATTGGGTATGAATTCTTTAGCATTTATTGATGTTGTTAAATTAATTTGGACTAGATACAAGTAATTTGGAAGCGAATTCTATAGGAAAAAAGGTGTTTGAGGCTTGAGTTTGGTCATGGAAGTTGAGGTAAGTGTTTGGTCTAACCTTAGCTTGAGGGATTATGAGTTGTATCTTATTTTTTATGTGTTAATTGTTGAGTACAACATATAGGTGTGATGATGAGTATCTATATGTCAGTGTCAAGCATGCCTGTGAGTCTTATACTATGATTGATGTGACTTCGTTTCGTATTGTTCATGCTTATATGATGATTTCTATTGTTAAACAATGCTTGTAAAATTATCATTAGAGATCAAACATTGTAGAGCGTTGACTCAAGTTGATAATTGAGTTGTGAAGTAATTGTGGAAAAGAGAAGAGGTTTATGATATTGTCTCCCTTGCCGGGATATTACTGTTTATGATATTGTTTACCTTCCGGAATATTATTGTTAAACTATTGTTCCCTTGTAGGGATTATATTGGGGTATTGTTGATTCACTTGCCTAAATAGGTTTGTGATTGTTTCTTGGGTGCGTAAGAGAGTAAAGCACAAAGGTTGATACCGTGCGTGAGTTTGAGAGTGTTAATGCGTGAAGGGTGATGTTGTGCCGATATATGAGGTAAAAGCACGATCACAATATACAATGGTGTGCCATGACATTAGTGTTACTGCACGAATCGAGATTCCATGCCGATTATATTGATACTTATGGTGAGGACAAGCGTAAAATCACGAAGGGTGATTTCACACTTATATTGTTCTCCTTACTCTTGCTTATAATTGAATTTTGGTGTACTTTATGCTTCTTTACTGAAATTTGGTTGTACTTGTTATCCCCCGCATCATGTTTCCCTTCCCAACATTAATTGTTAGTTTTGTTGTTATTACTCGCTATATTTGATATAACTGCACAGGTTTATTTGGTAGTCCTGTCTAGCCTCGTCACTACTTCATCGAGGTTAGGCTCGACACTTACCAACACATGGGGTCGGTTGTAATGATACTACACTTGGCATTGTGTGCAGAAACTTGTACTAGAGCACTTGGACCAAGTGAAGTTGCTGCCTTCAGTCCATCGGCGGAGTCCCGAGGTTGGCATGTGGACGCCCGTGGGCCTTGGTATCCCTTTCTATGATTTTCTTTCTGTTTTTACTTATTCAGAGTAGATTTGTGTATTTCTATTCAGACTTTATTTGAATTATTCGTAGATGATCCGTTACATTGTGACACCAAATTTTGGGTAGAGTCATATCTAGACTTCCGCAGTTTGTATTAAGTTAAAATTATCAAATTTTGTCTTCCGCATTGCTTTTGATATTATTACTTTTGCGGTTTTGATATGTTGTTTTAAAATGATAAGGAATTAAAACTTGATAAGGTTAATTAAATCGAAATAGTTGGCTTGCCTAGCTTTCACTAGTAGGTGTCATCACGACTCCTGAGGGTGTAAAATCCAGGTCGTGACAAGTTGGTATCAAAGCTCTATGTTGCTTAGGTCACATAATTCATTGACAAGCTTAGTAGAGTCTGAGGGAACGGTATGGAGACGTTTGTATTTATCCTCAGAGGCTAAAGAGATAGGAAAAACTTCAAATCTATTCTTTCCTGTCGTGCGACTTGATTTCTCAACGCTAATTAAACTTCCACTCTGTTCTTTTGTAGATGGTGAGGACACATACCGCTTCATCAGCTGACCAGCAGCCCGAGCCTCCAGTAGAAGCTCTTACGAGGGGCAGAGGCCGAGGCCATTCAAGGGCCCGAGTTAGAGGTAGAGCTCAGCCTAGAAAACGAGCTCCATCACCAGTGGTGGAGCCTCAGGTTGAGTTTGACGATGATGTTCCAGCCCAGTCAGTTCTAGTAGGACTAGCTCAGGTCCCAAAGGCGTTCATCGCCATCCCCATACTTCAAGATGCTCTAGTCGGTCTAGTGAGCCTTATGGAGAGTGTCGCCCAGGCAGGCTTGGTTCATGTAGAACCAGCCGTCTCTCAAGCTGGAGGGGGAGCCCAGACTCCTGCTACTCACACTTCGAAGCAAATGGCTCCTTATTTTCAAACTCCAGCAGCTTAGTCAGTTGGGGTAGTTCAGCCGGGTATTGTGGCACATACCAGTGAGGAGCCAGCTATGTCTGCTGATGCCTTGTAGAGGTTGGACAGGTTCACAAAGTTCTTCACTACTACTTTTGGGGGTACATCTTTTGAGGATCCCCAAGATTATTTGGACGACTATCATAAGGTTCTGCGAAACATGGAGAAAGTGGAGACTAGTGGAGTCAACTTTGTTGCTTTTGGACTATCTGGATCCCCCAAGACTTGGTGGAGAGATTATTATTTGGCTAGACCAGTTGGGTCAGCGACTATGACTTGGGATCAACTCTCAAAGATATGTCTGGAGAAGTTTCTTCCTGTCACTTAGAGGGAGAACTATCGGAGGTAGTTTGAGCATTTCAAGTAGGGTTCGATGACTGTCACTCAGTACGAGCCCATCATGCTCTTCTTATACTTCCTAAAGAGAGTGAGGAGATTCATTGAGGGACTCGTCTAGCCTATTCAACTGCAGATGGCTAAGGAGACAGGGAGCGAAATTTCTTTTTAGAATGTAGGCAATATGGTTATGAGAGTTGAGATGGTTCTATCACAGGGGAGTGTTCAGGGGTCTGGCAAGAGGCCTCATCATTCGGGCAGGTTCAACAGGCGAGGGCTTGTTATACTTGTGACCATAGGAGGCCTATTGCTAGATTTTTCCCTCGAGCACCAAGCAGCTTCAACATCAAGGTTCCCGTTCCATGGTTCAGGCACTGAGTTTTCCATCGCCCGATCAACAAGCTAGAGGTGGGGGTATAGGTGTTAGAGGTGGAGGTAGAGGTATTAGAGGTGGACGTCAGGCCGCTGGAGGTGGAGGTCATCCCAGAGATGTAGTTCAGATTGGTAGGACCCAACCCCGATGTTATGCTCTTCCAGCCAGGCATGAAGTTGAGGCTTCCAATGTAGTTATCACATATACTATTCTGGTTTGTAGTAGAGATGCTTCAGTTCTATTTGATCCAAGGTCTATATACTCCTATGTGTCATCTTATTTTGCACCGAATTTGATCATGCCTAGTGATTCTTTGAGTGATCCTATATATGTGTCTACACTGGTGAGCGATTCTATTGTGGTAGATTGTGTTCATTGTTCTTGTATGGTTGTGATTGGGGGTCTTCAAACTCGAGTAGACTTGTTACTTTCGTATCATGGATGGAGTGGTTATTACCTTACCATTCTATCTTGGACTGTCATGCAAGACTGCGACCTTAGCCTTGCTAGGGTTGCCTCGTTTAGAGGACTCCTGGTCATTCTACCCGTAGGGTTATCTCATATCTGAAAGCTCAACGTATGGCAGAGAAGGGGTGTTTGGCCTATTTAGCATATGTTCGTGATTTTAGTGCCGAGGTTCCTTTTATGGATTCTGTGCCTGTTGTTCTTGAGAGTCCCGAGGTATTTTATTCATACCTTCCAGGTATGCCACCAGACAGGGATATTAACTTCTGCATTAATTTAGCTCCGAGCACTTAGCCCATTTCTATCTCGTCGTAACGTATGGTCTAGCCTGATTTGAAAGAATTGAAGGAGCAGTTGTAAGACTTGCGTGATAAAGGCTTTATTAGACTTCGTGTCTGGCCTTGGGGTGCGCCGGTCTTGTTAGTTAAGAAGAAGGACGGATCGACGAGGATGTATATATATTACGGACAATTGAACAAGGTGACACTAAAGAATAATTATATATCCATTGTTGAGGATTGATGACTTGTTTGATCAGCTTGAGGGTGCCAAGATATTCTCGAAGAATGATTTGAGATCTGGGTACCATCAGTTAATGATTAGGGCATGCGATGTCCCTAAGACAACTTTTTGCACTTGGTACGACATTATGAGTTCTTGGTAATGTCATTCGGGTTGACAAAGCATTCAGGGATTTGATGAAACCGAGTGTTCAGTCCTTACTTGGATTCATTCATGATATATAGTCTTCATTAATGATATTTTGATTGTTACTCGTATTTTCGAGGTAAACAACTCATATTACCCAATATGGACATGCTACTGACGAATAAAAATTTTTTTGTGAAAAATGTAGAATATATATATGGCACAACATAATACCTGGTAGACTCTAAGAAGCGCTTCTTAAATCTTTGTAATTTGTCTCTATGTCAGAGGTCCTTGGAAAAGCATAATCTATAGTTATCGTGACTTAACTGAATAAATCCTGGACAGTGCATGTTATAACATCTAGTTTTTCAATAGCCATCCGCCTATTTAAAGATTTGTTTATTAGTATTTTATTTTTAGGAATTCTGCGATAAAGTCATTAATCACATCCATTCAAGTAAAAAAAGAAGTAATTGATCACATATACTTACTGTCCACGAGGTATATAAATGAGTTCGGGTATTACCGTTTAAATTTGGGTGAACCAAAAAATAATAATGTAGCGACAAAATAATTAATATTGTAAATTTTTTTCGGATAAAAAATATGAAAAGAAAGAAAAAAGCACTTCAAAATTTATGATTTTAATTATGCTATAACGTTATGTGACTATAAAAACTTCTGAATAAAATTTCAATTTGCACTTGAAAAATAAATATGCTAATGATTCATTCTTTAGAAGAGGCTTGCCAAACACAGCCAATGATGTTGGAATTCTCTTTTTTCTGCGTAAAAAATTATTTGCTGTCATCATTTGATTTTGTCCAGAAAATGAATCGAGCATGATGGCATATATATATATATATATATATATATATATATATATATTTATCAAAACTTGTTTCCTGCGACCTCTTTCCTCTTTGAGTTACTTTATCCTGCGACCTCTTTCCTCTTTGAGTTACTTTACATGTTGTATTTTTATTTGTGATTGGATTTACAGTTAATTGTAAGCTTTTCTGAAGATATGCTTAGCCGTAGCGAGAAATAATATGACCATAATTAATAGATATGTGACAAATGACACTTTTGTGGGCTTCAATGAGTTTAAACTCTTCCTAGCTAGACCATGCTGGATTTGTAGTCCTTTTATTTTTTTGGCATTAAGTGTCAAGCAAAATAAGATTATTGGTAGTTAATTTAAGATAATGGATGATTATTGGTCTGTTGCATGCTCTTATTGCCCGTGCAGGTATAATTCACACGCTGCTAAAAATCATGCCTTAGGTTGATCCTCTGACTTTTCTTCACATTCTTGGTTCTTTTCTGGTTGAGAAATATGTTGTAGGGAACAGTTTGAATTTGAATTTCTTTGGGATAGTGTTTTTTTTGGACAAAGTTTAGAAAGCATATTCTGATCCTTTTACGTCTAAAAGAAAGGAAAAGGTTCTCTTATTTTGCAGTCCTGTATCTTCCAACAGTTGACGGGTGGGATCTTACATTATTATAGACTCCTTACTGGACTCCTCATGATTATTTGAACAGCAAGTGCAAAATAAGATTTTCCGCATTCAGCCTTGTGGCTTGGGTACTGAACAACTTTTCTTGAGTTATTAAGTCCTTGTTTGCAATAAAGTTTATTATTTTCTTTGACCAATAAAGTTTCATATTTACTATCACAACTTAGTATTTTAACTTATAGATGCTCAAATAACTCTAGTAGCATAAATGAGTACTGAAATTGGAATCAGTTTGTTAATTACAGGAGATTATGAATATAAGCTGTTAGATACACAGCCTATATAAGGTATTGTGCTGTCAATCTTCATCTGGTATTGCTGACTTTATTAAGGCAACCGGAATCAAGCACTTAGTTGTGTTTGCTTTCACAGCCTTCCCCATTATCCGCGATTGATTTGCTGTACGCCACAACAGTAATTTGCTTCATCTTTGTAGGTAAATCACTCATTAGCACTTTTTTTCGACTTAGTTGGGAGTCAATTAATTAATACAGCAAAAATTTACTGTGTTTTATATTGATGATCAGAGTGCTGTTACATTCTCAATATCTGTCAAAACCAACAATACTATGTTACAACTGAAATCCTACAGACCTTATAAGGCATAGTCTAAAATACATAATTTGCATGCAACTCAACCTAACAGAAATATATATGTCAAGAAACAAAGAGAGACTACTGCTGCTAAATCAAAATAACTTGTACTTTCCAACTAATTGATCAGTATTAATTGCAGCTAGCAACTAATTGACTCTAATGCATGTTTCCTTTTCTTCTCTTCTACAGTTCGTGGTTGTTTTAATGTCTGGCTCCTTGGAGGTATATTATGATCATTCACAAGTCTCTGAAATACAACTTTGTATTTGGTGTAATACAACTCGGTGATTCTATATATTATGATCATTCACAAGTCTCTGTAATACAACTTTGTATTTGGTGTATAACTCTCCATTTCCTCCAACAGAACCTTCCTCATGAGAAGCAGAGACATACAAGGAATAAATATTAGTGTGTACCCTTCGTACTTGGAGGCTGAGCTGATCGTTCAGGTCATTGCACATCTGCCATCTAAACTAGGTGGTGTTCCTCTTCTCGGCAACAGATTTGATCGATTGGACCAAACTTTTACTTGGCAGATGTGCTTGATAGAGAATACAGACATCATGTTGACCACATAGTGCAGTGAAATATTAATGAAGTCACCAAATAGGAATTTGCCATATTGATACATTCCTCCCACATTGCCAATGCGTAAATCCACTAGCTTCTTCGAAGATTGTCAGCAACCCTCTTCAAAAATGAAGGTCAAATAAGACATGATTATATACACCCTTCAAGCTGCATCTTCTTGGCCAAAAGTTGCTCGTCTTCTATTCAACCAAGAATATAATGCCAGCAAGGACCTTTTCATCCGCGGGACTGTCACGTTAGTGACCCAAGACAACTACCTCCATTTCGTACTATGAGTGTTGCTAGATTTCCCATATTTCACATGTCAAGATAGCGGGCAGGATCATTTGAAACAATGCTGCTCAAATCATTTCTCCAAGTCTCTCTTTTCAACTTGTCACCAGTTCCCGGGTCTGTTTTCCTCTTCTTGTAGACAGTGCTGCTGCCCACCCTATAAAATAAACATATACCAAAATTATCAGGAATAAATAATAACAAACAATGTAAACTATAGTTATACGGTTAAAAAAATCACTTACCGCTACACGTCTTCAACATTGCCTTCTTTTGGAAGAAACTTCTTCCAAAACCAATGTTGTTTGAACAGGTCTTCCTCAGCTCCTTCGCCATCTCTCTTTTCTCTCTCGGGTAAAAATTTGTATATGGCGAAACACATTCCAAGTGTCAGAGCAGCGGATAGTATGAATATGCCGGCCTTGAGAGCACAGAGGAGCATTAGAATTGCTGGATTCATCATTAGAGACATGAGCAAGGATATGCTCGTCTCCCAGCATGCCCCTAACACTTTAGTCTCTTCGGCATATGATTCTTCAATCCACTCTGAAGGGCCCGAGAACATTGAGTAGCAGCCTATGAGGGGGATGGCAAATGCCATGCCAACATAGGCGCTCTTTTCGCTGAGGTGAAAGATACGGTCTCCTACCAATAGGAAGAGACCCATCAAGGAAACCTAGAAAAATTCGGGAAAAGTGATATTAAGTTACATATGCTATATTTGAATTAATAAAAAATTGATCTCTTTAAAGAAAGCCTAAATAAGAAAGACATGAAGAAGTACCTGTGCCACAACCATGCCTAAGCATGCCGAGACTAGTGTCCTCCGTCGTCCGAAGTAGCTATAACTCGGATGAGTGAGTCCAGCTACTCCAGCCCGAATAACTCCGGCAATGAGCGGAGCGACGAAGGAGGCACTATAGGCGAATCCGGCTGACTGGAGGATGAATGGTCCGAAGAAGAGGACTGAGTCTAACCCCAACAATTGTTGAAAAACTTGAGCCAATATATTAAGCAGCAAAAGGGGCGAGCTTGATAGTTTGTTCCTTTTCCCCTTGCCTTCATTTTCAATTATGTCTGCCAATATGTGCAGCTCTTCTTCTGCCCCTCTTTTCCTCAATGTCTTAATGGACTCTTTTGCTTCCTCCATGCGTCTTTTCTTAATGAGAAACCTTGGGGTCTCACTAAGAAGGAAAGACAGTAAAAGTAGTGGCAAAGACAAAAATCCACTACTGGCAAAAGACCATCTCCAACCATTACGGAAGTTGTGAGATGCTGCCATATTTACTGCTTTCGTGCAGGTGCTTCCCCATAGCACCATCGAGTTATAAAGAAGGGAAATCCATTTTGATGGTTTCCCTATATTGATTTCACTCAAGATAACGGGGATTACCTACAAGATAATAATGTGTTTAAGTATGACATGCAATATGAAGTGTAAAAGATTTAAAACTATATATTATTATATTTACTATTTCACAACATAGCAAAAGCTAATGATAGTTAGTTGGATAATACTACTATTTGACAACAATAGTTAGGCAAATGGAACATACATTCATACTCCATATGTTCCAGTTTATGTGAACCTATTTTCTTTTTGGTCCGTTCAAAAAAGAATGACAATTTTCTAAATTTTAGAAACAATTTTGCTTAAATTTTCCAACTTTACCCATAATGAGAAGCTTTTATAACTACACAAATATTTTGGCCTCCTTTTTGACTTGTTTAGAACAACAAATTCTAGAAGTCTTTATTTTTTCTTAAACTGCATACCCAGTCAAACAGGTTCACATAAATAGGAACGGAGGGAGTACTAGTCAAGACTAGTTCAAAGTTGGATCTAGCCTCTTGGTTTGTTAGTGTACTTCCTTGTTTTCATAATCTGTTAGTAAAAATAAAGATAGATAGAATAGATGCTTAAGTTGTAGTAGTGGTTCAGGATTTTCTAGATTCTGTTTGTTTGTTTGAGTGTAGCATATAAAT